>JAJOZX010003893.1:175000-402500 GCA_023014485.1 Bathynomus jamesi
AACTCCAAAGTTCCTTCGTTTTGTCGACTGGATACGAAACAAGTGGACGGTTGGAAGACAGTGTGATCCATCTGAAAAAAAAAAAAAAAAAAAATTATTTCCTTCCCCTCAGATTTATGTACATTTTGGGGAAAAAAGTTCGTGTAGGGAAAAATAATACTTATTGGTAATATTCTGGTTTTGGGATATTTTTTTTTTTTTTTTTGCTAATTAATAAAATTTAAAAAAGACCCAGTCATTACTGATCTGTTTTGTTTCTTGTCTAGAAATTGTTTTTAGGCGAACTTTTTTCTGAAACTGTGCATACATAGTAACGCGTTACATGGTTACATAGTAACTCAGTTACGGCTGAGGTGTTGCTGAGGCGCAACTATTAACCTCGTTCTCACCGCGTTGCAAAGTGATTATGTGCATAGATCACCCGCGGGGTAAACCCCTACAAGAATTTCAATCACCTATTTACTTTTTGTACGAGTTTGTAACAGTATTTTCGATGTTCTTGTCTTCTTCATCTTGCTCATTTTAAACTCTGATAATGGAAAAACGGCCTTTTGTTCCCCAAACGTCTTACAACTAAATAAATTGAAGTTGCGTAAATACTCTCTAAGTATTCGGAGCTTGTTTTTTTTTTTGCCTTCATGATTACGTCTACGTACAGGAAGTTGACAAAAGTAAATAGACACCTTTGTTTTTTTTTTTAATAAACTTTATTTGATTGTGAAAGTCAGTAAATAAATGGTTTAATAAATTTATCCATGGCTAAGCAGATTCGCGGTTCAGCTTTTCAAACAGACGTACAGAAAGATATTAATGCGCAATGATCCCCGCGAATATTAACGCAAAAAAGTTTGAACTGGATAACCATGACTGAAGTACAGATTTATTTTTATTTCTATTACATAAATGTTGAAATAAAATTGTAGAAGTTTTAGTGTATCGTATAGAGTACTAACATAGCTAATGCGTGCCCTGATTTTTTCAACAGCTTACGAGAATTTTTCCAGCACGGCATTTAAAACTGCTAGTTTTTTTAACTTTAATAAATATGAGTTACTGAAGAAGCCACTAGTTTAATTAAATTTTATTCTGCTTCTTAAGCGTTGTTGTAGAATTGGAAAAATTCTCAAAAATTGTTGAAAATCAGAGCACGCATTTTCTATACTCTATAGTCTATACTATAGCAAGTGGCTGGCAACCTCTGACCCGCGGGTCAATTGTAGTATATAGTAGGGTTGCCCGATTTCCCGGCTCTCTCCAATCCCGGGAAAGCGGGAGCGTAATCGACGAATCCCGGGATCCCGGGAAAGCATTGAAAATTGTTTCGGTCCAATATTAAATTTGACTGTTAATTGTATTCTTTTACCTTGCTAAGAATTAATATTTGAGCCAGAGTTAAGGATAAAAAAAAATTATGTAGATAGCTCCTTTTACTAGAAAACAAAAAACTAAAATTAACTTTTACTTATAAAAAATCTTTTTAATCATAAAAAAACAATTTTAATCTCTCTTATTTAACAAAAATTACTTTTTTATTTAATTCACAAAGAAAATAGAGAACTACTTATAATCATAGCTCCTTTTACTAGAAAACTAAAATGAACTCTTTTACTAATAAAAAATCTTTTTAATCATAAAAAACAATTTTAACCTCTCTTAGTTAACAAAAATTACTATTTTACTTAATTCACAAAGAAAATAGAGAACTACTTTTAATATTGCCTCAAGAAACAAATGTTGTCGATGGTTTCGTCATTTAATCTCGATCTCAGTTTGGTAACAAAGAGTCCTAGAGCAGAAAAGGCTCTTTCTGCTTCTACTGAAGTAGGGGAATAGTTTTTAAAGCAAAGAAAAGTTTATTTAGATTTTCTGTTCGATCCCCAGTAATTTAAAAAATGTTCTTTTGTAATGTTTTTCACATTGTAATAGTGAGTAATTTGTGAGTTACTTCCTGCAGCCTTGTTTATAGCTGCATTCATTCTTTCCAAAAGAGAATGTGATTCTGTTGGTTCATTGCATGTAGATGATGGTGTTTTCGTTTGATTTAGATCTAATTCGAAATGGGATAGCTCCTCAGGAGATTCATCTGAAGAAGGAATGAACATTCTTTCAAATAATTTCTTTGCAGTATTCTGGAGAACTTTTTGATGGCAAAGTTAGATAAGGATAAGCAACTTCCCAATTTAAAGGGCTATTCAGATATTTTAGTAAACCAATTAGATTTTTATTTCTTCGCTGTTCAATTCTTTTTACGACAGAATCTTTGAGGGTAAGAGAAAATGAGTTGTCTTGAGAAGATAATTCTTCTACAATGAAAGCAAATATGCCTTCTGCAGATAGCAATGTAGCATCTCTTCGGCCTAATTTTTCAACTGCAATTTGAAGTGGTTTCAATGATGATACGACATCATTTATAGCACTGAATTCTTTTTCTGAAAAATCAAGTTGTTCCTTTATATCTATCATCGCTTTTGCAATACATCTCTTGAGAGACGTAAATATATCTAGCATTTCAACCAAACTATTCCATCTTGTCTGAATATCAAGTATTAACTGTAATTCATGGCCATGTTCTTCTCGAATATATTTTTGCAATATTTCATTTTTTGTTGGCGATTTCCTAAAAATTTTGAGTTTTTCTTACCTTTTTAATGACATTGGCAATAAAAAAAATAGTACGGGAATTCCCGGGAAATGTTATGAAATCCCGGGAATAACCACTCGCGATTTTGTCGGGATTTCCCGGGATTTCCCGGGAGGGCAACCCTAGTATATAGTATTGTATATATAAAATAATAATAATAATATTACATGGTGTTTTTTATTTGAAAATGTCCCGAAAATAGTGTATTTTTATTTAAATTCTGAACACTGACCCATTATCATATTACCAAAATCAAATTGACCCAGTTTCAAAAAAAGGTTGCCTACCACTGTTTTATACGATGAACTTAAACTTCTGCAATTTTATTTCAACATTTGTGTAATAGAAATAAAAATAAATCTGTACTTTCTTTAGTCACGGTTATGTGGTTTTGTGTTAATATTCGCGGGTCTCATTGCGCATTAATACCTTTCTGTACGTCTGTTTGAAAGGCTGAACCGCGAAACTGCTTAGCCATGGACACTAATATGAAAAAAGTGAAGAAGGAAAGCTTTTTGAGGTTCAAATTATAAACGGCAATTTCACTGGTCGAATCGTGATTAATAAACGTGTGACACGACTGTTAAGTCTGTTATTGTGTCTGAAGTTTTGTCACATTTGAAATTCGTATAACGTTATATTGCTGAAAGTAAGTAGTGATCTAATAAAGTTTACTTGAAGAGCAGTTTCGTAATCCTGCGCTTATTATACGTACAGGGTGTCCATGAAGTCACGCATCAGGAAAATGCATTCTTACTTTTTTCATTTATTTGTTCGAAATAATTCCCACCAATCTCAAAATATGTTTATAAACGAAAAAGCGGGTTTCTTTGAATGTTCCTCAACATATTTGGCCTGATGGAGACATAAATAGATATTGCTTATGTTCCTATGATGTGTAACTTTATGGACACCCTGTAGTAGTAAAATAATGTTTCAAGTTAATGAAAGAATCGCTTGAACGAAGTCCTGCGAAGACGTTGAGTAGGTAGGCCGGTACTTTTCCGTTATCTGCCCCCTTGACGATTGGTTCGGGTAAGTCGTGATATTTTCATTAAAACTAAAGAAAATATCACGACTTAACCTATTGAATGTCCGGTTAGGTCAACTCAACCTAACCAATCGTCAAGGGGGTAAAGTCGCGATATTTTCGTTAGTTTTAACGAAAATATCCCGACTTAACCAAACCAATCGTCAAGGGGGCAGATAACGAAAAGTACCGGTATGCCTATAGAGTATTTAGTATCAACTGGTGCGAAAAAGCGATAGGTTTAATTTTTACATTAGAGTTATGCCAAGGCCTACCGATGGCATCATCCTTGTACAGTCATGCTCATGCACAGTGACTTTTGTTACAATGACCACAAACGCAATATTGGGGTTTCTGGTGCTGCGTCATTGTTACGTTTCCTTCATAATAATAATGACGTCGCGAAATCTGGAAATTTTGTCACGAGGTTTGTTCGCCTTTGTTTCGTTTGATGTTTCACTGTTTACATTACTGCGTAACAGGAAGACCCGCAACATGAACGAGGCTCCGTAAATAATGCAATATTTGAATTCATTGTAGCGTGGACTGAATTCCCTCGTTGGATGACTCACGATCTTGTGACTGACTGGATGACGTTATGTACGAAAGTTATCTGAACGTCTTTATTTCAGTTCTAATAATTTGAGTTAGAGAGGTTTGAGCCTTACCTCAACCTCAAAATTTACGGTAGGCGCGTTTTAACGAGTGACATTTTTATTAAAACATAAAAATATTTTTGGGCCGTGGAGTCAACTCGCGGGAATTGCCAAAGTTTTCATAGGTACTATTAATTTAGAAATAGATGTTTTGGAGTACGTGGGGGTTCGATTTGCCTATTAAATAGGTTTCTTATCCCGAAACACTGTCTCCTCGCGAAATTTGTTCGCGTAATAACGCTAAATACTCCTGAACGTTATCTAGCACGAGGGAATTGTACGACAGGTTGGTTAGTTTGTCCGACTTCGAAGCTGAACAAATTAGTCCTATGGTTCCCCCTTACCCGGAGTGTCGCAGTACGACGCTGCACAGCCGACTATCGGACAACTTCATTTAAGACTTACAACATTGGTAAAACAAGAAATTTAATATTGGGTACCTTAATAAGCGTAACCCAACATATTTTACGCCTAACCTGGCGTACTTTACCAGAATACTTCGCCCCCTTTGACCCCCTCCTTCCTCCTAAAAAAAAAATTAAGATTAAATGTATGCGGAAATCTAGGCTATGCTTATAAATCTAGTGCTTTATCCTTCGCAGATCCATAAGAGAGAGGCTTTAGTTAAACTACGGGTCCTGCGTGGTTCCTGGTAGGCTTGTAGATAGAACGTACAGTAAACCTAACGAAAGAGTTCGCCAATGTAGACAGTGTGTGTAGGCCTTAACTTTAAATATTATATAGTTGGTAGACTGTAGTTTTGACTCGGGACTTTTATGCTAACTGTAGATTTAATGGAAACTTAAATTGTTTGATACCCATTGTGTTGGCTCAGGTGACTGGTTCGTTAACCCCGTAAAGAATAACTATTTTAGATGCTTCTACGTAACTCAGATCGTACAGATTTTTTTTTTTTTCAAAATTAAAAGTGCACACACACACACACACACACACACACACACGTATATATATATATATATATATATATATATATATATATATAATATATATATATATATATATATAATATAATCGGGTGGTCCGAAAAAAATGACGCATTTTTAAAAAATTAATATCTCAGTAACCCCCTTCCTTATCATAACAATTTTTATATGCAAGATACTTTCAAACTTCTTTTTTTGAATGCAAGAAACGGAATTCTGATATCTTTTATAGTTTTCTCGCAATTAACAAAAGTAACAACATGGGTCAAAAAGACAAAAATCGCAATATAATATCCGTTTTTTATACGATATCATTTTATACGATATCATGCGATATTTTTGCAAGTTATTACAAAACTCTACGGGAATGAACAAGTCAAATTGTGGATATTTTTATTTTTTAACAATTCGTCAGTACCCTTAATGATGTTGTCAGAGGAAGATCGTATTCTCATTAAAAATTGTTACTGTGAAAAAGGATGGAAGACTGGAAGGTTATTGCAAGAGTTTCCCGGCAAAAGTGGAAAAGGCGTGCAGTGGAAAGACTCTTAAAGAAGATTCGCGAATCGAGAAGTACTGCCAGAAAACCAGGAAGCGGTAGACCTAAAACAGCTTCGGTTCCAGAAAATGTGGATTACATCAACGATAAAATCTGCTCTCAAGAAGATAAACCAGGAAGTCATTTGTCACAAAGAACAATTGCTAAACATTTGAATATTGGAAAGACTTCTGTACACCGAATAATTAAAGCACAAAAACTAAAAGCCTTCAAAAGAATAGTATCTTCTAGAAAAAGTGATACTGTTAAGGATAAAAGAAAAACAAGGTGCAGAAAGTTACTTGATAATTTCTCTGTCGTTGATATTAAAAAGATAGTCTTCACGGATGAAAAAGATTTCACTCTAGAAATTCCGCGAAACCGTCAAAATGATGTTGTCTACGGGCGTGGTAAAAAGTGTGACATTTCAATAAACAGATTGTATCATGAAACGTCAAGATTCTCCAAAAAGGTTATGATATCTGCAGGGGTCTCTTGGAATGGCAAGACAGATGTTCATTTTATTGAAACTGAAAAGACAAAGGTGAATTCTGCAAATTACATTGAACTTTTAAGAACAAAATTGTTGCCGGATTGTCGTCGCCTGTATCAAGAAAATGATTTCATATTTCAACAAGATGGAGCACCGTCGCATACAAGCTACGCCACACAGTCGTTTCTGATTAGCAATACACCAAAATTAATAACGAAAAATGAGTGGCCACCACAAAGCCCAGATTGTAATCCTATGGACTACTCAATTTGGGAGTTACTAAAAGAGAAGGTTTACCGAGGTCGACGAGAAAAATTCACCGAATCAGAATTAAAAAGTAAAATACTTGAATCTTGGCAAGAAATTGGCATTAATGAAGTAAGAAGTATTATTTTTGTGTGGAAGAAAAGACTTAGATTAGTGTGTCAACAGAGTGGTGGTCCAATCGATCATTTACTGTAAATTAATTAGTTAAATTTCTGATTAAATTTTTCCTTTCTCATGATATTCGTTTTTTTGACCCATGTTGTTACTTTTGTTAATTGCGAGAAAACTATAAAAGATATCAGAATTCCTTTTCTTGCATTCAAAAAAAGAAGTTTGAAAGTATCTTGCATATAAAAATTGTCATGATAAGGAAGGGGGTTACTGAGATATTAATTTTTAAAAAATGCTTCATTTTTTTCGGACCACCCGATATATATATATATGTTAAACACAGACCGTGCATGGAACAAGGAACTCTTCTGGGAAAATTAAATCCACTATAGTCCGGATAAGTAATGGTAAATGACAAATACCATAGTTTTTTCTTTTTCATATATATATATATATATTTCTTTAGTTCATAGTTTAAATTAATTTAGCCTTGATTGTTTTATAGTTATAGATAAAATGTGCAATTAATTTCAAACTTCCCGAAACGTAAAGACGTAAGATTGCACTTGTGTTAGATTTATTAACAACAGGCGTTGATGTTTGCAAATAAATGAATATATAGTTTTAATAATAATTAGCGCTGGCGTTACGGACAGATGCACGGTCTCTTCACGGAAGTGTTTTGCGATAAATGAAGAATTAGTTAATAATTGAATAAAGAAGTAGACGAGTGAAAAACCTTCGATTTTAAAGACGAGAAATGATCTCCCACGTCAGTTAGAGGTGGAAAGAGTACCAAAACGAGTACCAGTACGATTAAGAGTATCTTATTTTTTGAGTGGTCGAGTACGATTTTTTTAGTGTTCGAGTGTAAGAGTGTGGTTTCAAACTTTATGCAACTTGTAGCCAAGCACCATTTAAAGTGCTTGGCTACAAGTTGTAGCCAGCACCAGTTAAAGTTTGAAACCACACTCTTACACGCGTACTCTTACTCGAACACTAAGTACTCTTAATCGTATTGGTACTCGTTTTGGTACTCTTTCCACCTCTACGTGACGTCATTGGGGCCTCGTATCGTCGGACCTACCCATATCCATACTAATTTTGTCGACGAGCCATAACATCGGTATTAAATGAACAAACCTAACTCGTGTTACCTTTGCTAACCTAACGTAATCTAGCCCACAATCAGTAACTTGATGTTCGTGTGTGTCATCTTGGATGTTTTCTGTATAATAAGGATGGTTGAGTCAGTTTTATTTTTTTAGAAGCCTGTCCATATTTTTCTAAGTACAGTATATTAATCCCGGGACAAATTGAAACCTGACATTTTTAATGTTTTTATTGGTTTAACGGAAGTAAAAGCTAACGTGTGTGAGTATCTATTTGATATGATTTTGTTTCATTTTTAAATTCTGATAATTTTTAGTTTATTTTTATTCACGTTAATCTCGTTTTAATCAACATACTCTTTCTTACCTCACTGTATAAATACAGCGCAACCCACTCGCACGTTCGTCCGTCACTCCTTCGTGTCCGGACAATAGCTTTTGAACATAAATTGTGAAACTTCACACGCATGGATCATCGCGACACGATATGTCATGAGCGAGAATTACGTCCCTGCATCAAAATTCATTGTCGCAAATAAGGATCGAAGTTCAAATGGAGTTTTTTCGTGTCTGGCCCGTAATTTGTGAGCCGCTCAGCGTAAATTGATGAAACTTCGCACTCGTGTATCATCGCAAGTTGAGTCGCGAGCAGAAATCAGGTTCTCGCACCAAAGGTCAAGGTCGCAAATCATAATAGGGGACAGTGATGATGATCCGACATAGTTCTTGCTGTGGATTGAGTTTAGCCAGTAGGCCTATGTACTGAATTTCTTGGGCCGTCACGAGCTACATGAAAGGCCCGCAGTTAGTTCCGAGTCTTTTTTTATTATATATAAAATTATTATTCAATTCTGTGAATTTACAATGGATTCAAACAATTTAGTTTTCACTTTTTTATTTTTATTATTAAAATTATAACAGTAGTTTAGTGTTCATGATCTGGATCACCTGAAGATCCGTCACCCCAGCCTTTTTTTTTTAGTTAGCTTTATAAGGCTAACGAACGAAAATATCACGACGTAACTTAACCAATCGTCAAGGGCGTACAGTTGACCTAACGATTGGTTAGGTTAAGTCGTGATATTTTCGTTAGTTAGCCTTATAAAGCTAACTAAAAAAGGCCGGGATGACGGATCTTCAGGTGATCCCATGATTTCTTAGATTTGCATCTTGTTTAATCGTTCATTTGAGACTTAATGGAAAAATTTGACGAACAATCACATTCAATCGATATACCAATAGGCCTTATATTTACATAACTTTTTAAAGATTTTACACACCACACACACACACACACACACACAATCTCCATATATAATAAGGAAGATGCCAACTTTTTAAATCCATATATCTAAAAAACTAGTTAACCAAGCCTAATTTACAGTGGCGACTCGTGGTATAAATGTATGGGAGTGCGATTTCATAAAATTTATAATTTTTAGAATTGTAGTACATAAACAATCACATGGTGCTTCCGTACGGTACTTATATGTCAAAAGAAGCCATAAATTTGTATTAAAAAATATTTTAATAAAATATAAAAATAATTGTTGAATAAATTTGACTATAATAAATTTGACTATAATAATGTACCACTGTACGACAACACGGACTCACAATAGGCTAGTGCGAATCCAACTGCCGCTCACAAGAGTACTGTACTTGTATTAACATATGCGGCTATGCCAGACGTACAATTCTAGTTAATTACAAATAAGTAATAATTTTAATAAAATACATATAAATGGCTTATAGCATTATTACTGAAGTAACTATTAGTAAAAATAAAGTTATTATAAAAAAAATTCGCGATTGTACTTATATTTTCATTACAACAGTAAAAATAATTTATATTTACTTGAGCGAAAAATCTATCGCTCCATTTGGCTGCAATATTATTTTGTATTCAAACAGCGGTACGCTGTTTGAAACTATGCTATAAGTTTAGAATATTATGTACTGTATGAAGGCTTACTCAAAATGCCTCATGAATCATGATATGCCACATGAATTTTTAAAATATATTTCAAGAATATTTATTTTAATATCTTAAAATTAATATATTTTTTCTGTTAAATTAATATTTATCGTTTCAAGCAAGGGGGAGCGACCGCTCCATCGCTCCTATACGCCAGTCGCCACTGCTAATTTAACATTAGTGCCATCGAACCGAGAAAGGTATGGGTAGTGTTTCAAACGCGATTAAGGGCTCGAAGGGTGCATTTTAAGTAATTAATTAAGTAGTGAGGTACTCGTTTGTGTAGTTTAATGTAATAAAATTTTAACTAACTTAACCTAATCAGGACTAGTATGTCTTCTCTGAGAGTAAAAATGTTTCTAGAATTTTTATAATTCTTTTTAATGTTCCGAGATAGGAGTGTTTTCTCGCAAAAAAAGTACCCTATTACATTTGTCACACACACACACACACACACACGACCTCGTTCATGCCAAGTTGCCTACGCCCACATAGAGTATGTATGTAACGTCGTTTATGTGAGCTTAATTATTATGTAGGGTGTCCCATAAGTCCGGTCTCGTAGGAAAATTACTGTTAAATTAAATTTACGAACGTAATACATACCAATTTGAACATTTGTTTTAATTCTTCTTATTTTGGGACCTTTTATTTTTTGTTGCGGGTAGAATAACGCGCAATGGCTAATATTCTACTTGCGAGACAAAAAAGATCCCAAAACAAGACATCAATTTGAGCATTTTTTTTTAGTACTAATGTATTAATTTTATAAATTTAATTTAAATAAATTTTCCTACGAGACTGGACTTATGGGGCACCCTGTATAAGGCCATAAAGTACCATAGCTCAACTTTTTGAGAGGTCAATATGATTTGTAGTAAAACGTAATTCTTAGGTGTTTCTCCGAAACAAAAGAGGGTAACCACCGCTAATGACACTTTTCCCTTTACATAAGTAGATTCGTTGGAGCGCATACAGTACTATATGAAATGTGAGAAGTGGACGGTTGGGGGGGCGAGTTAGCGCTTTGGAGGTGAGGATTTGGGGGAAGGGAGTTAACAAAAGTCACGAGATTTCAAATGGGAGAAGACGGGATGGAGGGAGAAGGGGAAGTAAAATTTGTCAAGTATGTTGCAGCGTTTTGCTTTGCTAATAATACGTAATTTCACATTAACTCCTCTGTTTCACACAAACTCTTTGATGTAGCCATTATGTCTCTATTGAAGTATTCTATATAGGCTCTGTGTCAGTACTCAGTAGGACCTTGGTTTATTTACTGAAAACACACACACACACACACACACTAGTTCGAGATATGTTCTTTAAAAGAAGCTAGCTGGTGAAGGTTGACACTAATTTATGTGTAGTTGTTGGTCTGTATTGGTTGTGGATTACGTAGGTAGGAGAGCCTAATTATGATTGCTGAAACAATCGTATCGGATAGAGAGGGAAGACGAGTCACACCAGTTTTATATATTAAAATTATTTCCTCGTTTCGGCGTCGTTAAAAGTGTCGTATTATTGTAATGTATATCGGTTACGGAAGTCGGGATATACTCGGCCACACCTACCTCACACCACAATGTTTCACGACTTTTGTAACCAATGAGGTTTGCCGGTCAGAGAAATCCCCGCGTGAAAGGTTCGGATCTGTACTGTAAAAATCTTTACAGCCAAGCCATTTGGATTGGGTCATTAAGTTGTCATTTACGTTATCCCTAATCATTTTACCATTAATTAATTACTTTATCTATTACGAGTGAACTGTTTGAAGGCATCGGTCGCCGAGCTAGTCCCGCGACCAGAATTTGGGTCGTAGCCTAAAACGGTTAAGAACCACTGTAGTAATCCTTCCAAAGCCTCGCGCGGGATAGACCTATTTAGACTTCACCCAAATTATGAAAATAAAAACCCACTCTAATAGACAGAGTTTATTTCCACGACAGTTTCGACGCCCACTGGCATCCTCCTCGGGTGGATACAGAAACACGGTCCAGGGACCGACCGTTAAGAAATTCGCACCTAGGTTAGATCCCATTCTCCCGACACCGGAAGGGCATTTTCATTAAGTACATTCGCGCAAATTTTTAAAAACTATCTTCCTCTTCTAAACATACAGATTCTATTATATTTTTACATAATTATTACATTTATTATTAAATTTATTACATTTAATATTGCATAATTATTTATTACAGAAATTATAAATTTATTAATACATTGGTTATTACATTATTGTTTTTATTATCAGAAAGGCGTATTTTAAAGCCAGAAAATCTTTTTATGCCCTCGGGAACCTTCAGTTAACCAAAAACAATATGAGAGTTTTGCCTTACATTGCCGGCTTAGAAAGAGTAAAACCGTTGACGAAAGATTTTAAGTTTGCTTTGGCGTTCAAATATTCGTCTACCGTGAAAAGTAAATTGGTTAGGAATAAACGTGGAAAAGAGGAACAAGCCTGCGTCTACAGCATTCCCTGTAAAAGTTGTGTTAGTATACGTGGGTGAAACTGGAAGAAATATTGAAACCCGTATTAAAGAACACAATTATGCCTTCAGAAGTTGTAATCTACTAATAATGCCATTTTTTTATCACGCCAGCCAAATAATCATGCTATAGATTGGGAATCAAGTAAGGTACTTTATAAATGTAATAATTATGTCAAAAGAAAAATAATAGAATCTGGTATAGAAAAAGTAGATAATTTTAATTTGTGCGAAGGTACTTATAAGTTAGACCCTTTAATGAGATTCTTGGTCAAAAAATCCCTTACAGAGTCGTGGGAACGTGTTCGAACCTAAGTGTGAATTTCTTAAATGTCTCTGGATTGGAATGTTTCCTTACTCGCCTCTTAGTAAATGTAATAATGGAAGTAATAAATGTGGAAATAAATATAAATGCAACAGATGTAATAATAAAGGTAATATTATAAATTTAATAATTAGGGTAAAGGTAATAATAATAAATGTTAAAAAATGTAAATGTAATAATAAATGCAGTAATTATGTCAAAATATTAGAATCTGTATGTATAGAACAAGAGGATAGTTTTTAATTTGTGGGAATGTACTTGTAAGCGGACCCTGTAATAAAATGCCCTTCCAGTGTCGGGAGAACGGTATCTAACCTAGGTGCGAATTTCTCATTGGTTTCTGGATTGTTTCCTAATCGGCTTTTTTCATTCGTTTTTCGGTTTATAAGTTCTGTATAATAAACAATAATGTAATAACCAATGTATTAATAAATTTATAATTTCTGTAATAAATAATTATGCAATATTAAATGTAATAAATTTAATAATAAATGTAATAATTATGTAAAAATATAATAGAATCTGTATGTTTAGAAGAGGAAGATAGTTTTAAAAATTTGCGCGAATGTACTTAATGAAAATGCCCTTCCGGTGTCGGGAGAATGGGACCTAACCTAGGTGCGAATTTCTTAACGGTCGGTCCCTGGACTGCTTTTCCCTCTTGTTTTGGTTCATTCGTGTTTCTGTATCCACCCGAGGAGGATGCCAGTGGGCGTCGAAACTGTCGTGGAAATAAACTCTGTCTATTAGAGTGGGTTTTTATTTTCATATTTTGACCTTCACGTAGAAAAAAGTGAAGTTTTTTTGCACTTCACCCAAAACTTTATAATTATAAATTTAACTTCGGATAACCTTGGTTTTGCTTCCGCCCGAATTGTTCATTCTGACGAAGTTCAAGCTCGTTACTCCAACTTTGACCTACAGTTTAACCCGAATCTAAACCACGACCCACCACGTGGGATCAGAAATTACAAAGTTCTCGCCCGGACCCGCTCTCATGACCCCGATCAGCAGCCCAGTCTTAACCACTAGGCTACCCAGGGTACCCATTTATCTATCAACCGATTTTATTGTATGGAAGGATGAACAGCTGGGTTTGCTGCGCGCCGACTGCCGTCACCAGGAATCGAACCTGGGCCGGTGGATTCGTAGTCAGCTATGCTAACCACTACTACCACCACCACCACCACTACTGTTATTATTGTTGTTGTTGTTGTTATTATTAAGATGTTTACAATAAAAATAATAATGAAACGAATTTTTTTTAAAAATTATTTTATGAAATTTAGGCATGTGACAATTCTTTGTCGTAGAAACCCCATGTTATATAGAGCTTCTAATTTACAATATAAGGTATTCTAAAATTACCAAGTAAACTTTTATATTGCGTTCATATAAAAGTTTACTAGGTAATTTTAGAACACCCTATTTGCCAACTATTGACAGACGTTACAGATTTTTCTTTCCTTTTTTGCATATTTAGAGAGATCAACTTCGGGAAAATAATTTAATTATACACGTTAATATACGCACAATATACTCAAAGTGCTCAAATTTACACACACACACACTTAATTTCGTTTTGCACACACATATTTGAAAAATGTCTTCTTCACGGATTTTTCCTCACAGAAACACTTTTCTCAGTTTAGTCGGCTTTCAGAATGTGGCAGAAATATCTGCCCATTAAACAGCTGTTTAAATGAAGCGGTGTCCAGTCTGTTCCAATATAGCCCTAGATCTGTGAATCTGTCAGTGTACTGAATGAATACTTTAGCCTTCTTCATAAAGTGCCGATTCCCTTATTTCATCGAGCGTGTATCGGAGAAAGTAATTCCCAGTAAAGCCTAACTTAAGGAGTAAAATAAAACTAAATATTAATAGTCCAGTTAACGTTTGTATGTTTCATATTAAATTTATTGCAATGTAATAATATCTCTGAATCTTTTTCGCTTATTCCTTTTAATTTTTACTTCATATTTAGCTTAATTTATTTAGGCCTGTTTACTGGATATTTTAATAGGCCTCATTTTTCCAAGAGGTCCTGGAAGGTCGTCTTGGTATAATATATAAACAGGGTGTCCCATAAGTCCGGCATCATAGGAAAAATTCATATTTTTCTATTTCTGCAAAGCAGACAGGATCCAGCTTTGGGACATGGATCTAGGGTTTAAAGCAAGCCTAGTTCCACTTATGGGACCTCTTTGCGAGAGACCCGTTGCCCACGTCGGGCTAGCATCATGAAAAAGAAAAACTATGGTATTTGTCATTTACCATTACTTATTCGGACTATAGTGGATTTAATTTTCCCAGAAGAGTTCCTTGTTCCATGCACGGTCTGTGTTTAACACACATATATATATATATATATATATATATATATATATATATATATATATCGGGAATAAATGCTACTATCAACATCTCCCAACGGACTCAACGAACAAAGGAAAAAGTTTAAATGACAATAGGAATAAAAATAACAATAGGAACACAATAAGCGAACAAGAAAATTTTTTCAACATATCAGACACCTTACGAATGCTAAATGTCATCCACATGCAGTTGACACAGCTGGAAACCCCCGAGCCAAATCGCTACCGGGCAAGAAGCTACCAATACAAGTAGGAGGAAACGGATCTCTTTCGGAGGATCATAGAGCAACGAATCAAGCGATATCGAAGGAAAACGAACTTGAAATGCACAAGGGGCAACGAAAAACAGAGAACATAAAAATTGTCTTGGCTAATATTCAAGGAATAAGACCAAACCAATCACTCAATAAGGTTTCGTACCTGAAAGGATTTATGGACGAAACAAGGGCGGACATCGCATGCCTCACAGAAACTCATCTTAAAGATTGCCAAGGAAATTGTGAAAACTGCGAACATTGTATTGATAAGAAAGTTAAGTTGAAGCCCTCTATATTTATCTCTAAGAGCGGATAGAACGACGAGACGGAAAGGTGGCTGTGCTATATATGTACAGGAAGGTCATATGACAGAGACGATAATAAGTAAATCAAACAGCTATGTGGAACTCCTAGCAGTGAAAATAGAAAAACTAAACTTGATAGTAATAGTCATCTATAGACCTCCAAGCACCCCAACCGAAAAATTCTCGGAGGCCATTGATGACATTAGAAAGCTAATAAAGGCCATAAACCCTCCATCCCCCAATATAATGATCTGCGGAGACTTTAACTTCCCATTTATAAAATACAAAAAGGTGAATAGGAATATATATATTCACCAGGACAAGGGGGGCACAAGAGAAGATCAGGAACAAGCAAAAATGTTGATGGCTCTCACAAACGAGTTTATGCTGACACAGGAGATAACAGAAAATACCCAAAAAAATAACTGCCTGGATCTGGTATTCACGAATAACACGAACTTGATTGCTGATATAAAAATAACCCCAACCATTATCTCAGACCACAACTTAATCGAGATATCAACAAATATGATGGCAGCATTAGAAGACAATACACATATTGTGGAAAGAAGTAAATTCGGGGCCTTTAACTTAAACTCGAAGACTATAAATTGGGAAGCAATCAGATCGCACATGGCCCAAATAGAATGGAGAACAATTTTCGGGAATAAAACAACTGAAGAAATGCTAACAACCTTGGAGGAAAAAACGCTGAGAATTTTAGAAAAATATGCTCCGAAATCACAGCCAAAAGGAAAGAGGAGCTGGCTAGAAAGGCAAAAGAGAAGACTATTCCGCAAAAGAGAGTGGAGGCGAAGTTAGGAAACTGCGGAGATAATGGCAGGAAAATAATAAAAGAACTGGAGGGTATCGATAGGGAAATACAAGCCCTGATTAAGGACCATACAGAGAGGGAAGAGGAAAAGGCGGTAGAAGCAATAAAGGAAAATCCAAAATACTTCTATAGCTATGCAAAAAGGAAAACAAAAACGCGCGCCGCTATTGGGCCCTTAAGGACGGGAAATAATGAACTAACCGACGATCCAAAAGAAATATCTGATACATTGAGAGCTCAATATGAATCAGTTTTCAGTACCCCAAAAAGTGACAAAGCGATACCTGACATAAATGCATTCTTTGAAGAGGAATTGCAAGGAGAGTATATAACAGACTTTGAGTTTACACCAGAAGATGTAGCGAGAGCTATAGAACAAATGAAACTACATTCAGCTGCAGGTCCGGACAATTGGAACGCATTATTGATTAAAAACTGTAAAAATGAAATAGCTACACCTTTATACTGGATATGGAGAAGATCCCTAGACACGGGAAATACCGAGCATCTTGAAAAGAGCAAACATTGTCCCTATATATAAAGGAGGGGACAGATCTCAAGCAAAGAACTATAGACCAGTGTCATTGACGTCCCACCTCACCAAAGTATTTGAAAGAATAGTTAGAGAGAAAATTTATGATTTCCTGGAGACACGGGAAAGATTCAACGAAAATCAGCATGGATTCCGATCAGGTAGATCATGCCTATCACAACTAATAGAGCACTACAACAATATCCTAGATGCATTGGAAGGCAATGACAACTACGATGTTATATACACAGATTTTGCTAAAGCTTTCGATAAATGTGACCATGGTATAATAGGACATAAAATTAAAGACGGGAATAACAGGCAAAGTGGGAAAATGGATCTACAACTTCCTTAGTGATCGTCTGCAGGTCGTCAAAATTCAAGGTATATCATCATCAGAATCGGAAGTACGCAGCTCAGTACCCCAAGGGACAGTACTGGCCCCACTCCTGTTCATTATCATGCTAACAGACATAGACAGCGGAGTAAACAGCAATAGTATAGTAACATCCTTTGCAGACGATACAAAGATCAGCAGAAAAATCAGCGATGTACATGACGTGGAGGCCTTGCAGAGGGACACGAACAAAATATACAAATGGTCAGAAGACAACATGATGTCATTCAACGCCGAGAAATTTCAGCTCTTGAGATATGGTAGAAAAGAAGAACTTAAACAGACTGCATATTATGCTCCAGATAGACAGGAAATTCAGGGAAGCATGAAAGCGATTGATCTCGGGATAATAATGACAGATGATGCGAAATTCGAAACACAAAATCAGATAACGATAAATAAAGCAAAGAGAGTCGCCGGACAGGTTCGTTCAAGAGAAGGGACAGGACAGTAATGATTCCCCTGCTAAAAACACTGATTATACCAAAACTTGAATACTGCTCAGTTTTGACGTCCCCATATAAAAAGGAAGAAACTAATAAACTAGAAGAAACGCAAAGGCATTTCACAGCCAAGATTGATGGCTGCAAAGAACTCAACTACTGGGAAAGACTACGTAAACTAAATCTGTACTCACTGGAAAGAAGAAGAGAGAGGTACATCATAATCTACATATGGAAAATGATCGAAAAACTGGTACCAAACCTAAAACTAAACCCAATTACCATTCAAACAACACTGGAAAATAGGAAAGGCAGAATGTCTAGTGTTCCCAAATTAAAAGCACGACAAGGGACCTCCTCAACCCTGAAGGAAAATAGCTTGGTTGTCAGGGGGCCAAGACTTTTCAACCAGCTTCCTAAGGACCTCAGAAACGTAACGGGGGTCAAAGTTGAAGTCTTCAAGAAAAGACTGGATGCCTGGCTCAGGACAGTACCAGATGAGCCGGGCGTGCCTGGCTATGTACGGTGGAGAGCGCAAGAAAGCAACTCGCTCCTCCACCAGGCCAGACCTAGAGGCGGGGCCACCAGCTTGACCTCCGTGTGAAGAGAGACCAACACACGAAACAACATAAGGTTCATAAGGTAAGGTATATATATTAGGGTGGCCCTTGTTTTTCGAAATTGCAAATTTCACCGTCTCACCCCCTCAATATATTCCATTTGACAAAAAAACAAAATGTGCAAAATCTCGAGTAATTATAAATATTGTTATTGGTGCCGCACAAGGACTCAAATTTAGTTAATTATTGAAACATAAATACACGAATTTTTTATTAGCGTTCCACTATAAGGGCAAATAACAGCAGTTAAAGAACAACATAAACTAAAATAGACATTGACTACTGATTAATTAGAAAGTGAATTAAACTAAACATTTTAGGACTGAAAGCATAGTAAATTTGGCCTAGTAGGGATGGTTGCTTATGAGGCTCCCTAAATATTAATTGATTTTAATAAAACTTCTTTGGTACACGTTTTATATTAATAGGTAAAAAATGCGGGGTGAGACCCAAATTTTGGTTGATTGGGTGGTTCTTATATGTATAAGAACCACCCAATCAACCCATATATATATATATAATATATATATATATATATATATATATATATGACTGCCCATGTTGGTGTTTCCGGTAATGAGGCGGCTGACCGCACAGCCCGGTCCGCCGCCTCGATGCCTCCCCTCCCCCGCCCGCTCCCCTTCTCTGACTATGTGCAGGTCTTTCGTTCATTCTACGACCGCGTATGGCAACAGTCCTGGGACGATGCCACCGGAAATAAACTCTGGTCCATACGCCCCCGCCTGTCATATTGGGCGTCCTCTTTCCACCGCTCCCGACACAAAGAGGTCGTCCTTGCGCGGCTTCGCATCGGCCATACGCGCCTCACGCACGGCTACCTTATGTTCCGGCAGGAGGCTCCTCGTTGCGCCTCCTGCCAGTCGCCCCTCACCATCTCTCACATCCTTGTGGAATGCCCCACCCTGTCGTCAGTACGTCGTCGCGCCTTCCCGTTCCTTTCTGATTTCCCCCTCCCCGATCGTTTACGTCTTATGCTCGCTGAGAGCCCTCTCTTCTCGCTTGACCGTCATTTTCTCTTCCTCTCCCAATCTCGCATCCTATCTGAGCTTTAGGTGACTTCTCACCCATTGTCCGCTGTCCTCCCACTTCTAGTGCCTTTCCCCCGTCTCCGTTTCTCTTTCTTATATTCCGCCTCGCCATGATATCCGCTAACGTATAGCGGGAAATGGCGGTAAACGCCCCAATACAAAAAAAAAAATATATATATATGAAAATTATTTCACGAAAGTAACACGTGAAAAATATTTGATTAATAAAACCACGAAGGAAAGGAAACACAGAATGGTGCTCGAGCGCTTTCGTCTAATGACATCCTCAGGAACACTGAAGTACATAAAGAGTTACAGCCTATATATATATATATATATATATAGGTTACAAAAAAAAATTACAAAATAAACGGAGAAATAATAAAAAAAAAGGAAAAAAGAAAATTAAAGGATTGTGGGAGGAGCATACAAATTTGTAAGGAAAAACTACCGATTTTAGCACTTTGCCCGAATCCAACACAAGATCAAATGAATTGTTTCCAACCAATGTTATAGTTAATTAAAAAAAAATAATGAATTTAAAAATAAAACTTGTAAGAGGAGCATACAAATTTATACTGGAAATCTGCCCAGGTTTTAGCACCTGCCCTTCTTGTCTAAATCCGTTCTGAACGAATTCAAAACAACGGGATCGAGTTGAAAAAGACCTTTGCTTATGTTGAAGTTATTTGTAAGTTGGATAATGGCAGACTCAAGAATATTTCTATTAACAATGTTGCTAGAGTGAAACAAAACTGAAGCATTATTCCAATCAATACAATGGGATAACTGACAAATGGACAAAAAGGGCACTGGACGACTGTCCCGTTCTAACGGAATATTGATGCTGTTTTACATGTGCGAAAATCCTTTCCCGTCTGACCTATGTAAAAGGAATCACATTGTTTACAACCAATTGGTGGTGGTGGGGGGGGCTGGTCACACATATTTTCGTTCATTACTCTTCACCTCCATCCACCATACGAAGTTTGGTCGAAATCGGTTCAGAAACGTAAAAGTTTTTTCTGCGGATAGACAGGCAGACACATTTTTGCTAAATTATAATAATGATCCCCGATTAGGTTAATTAAATGGCCGGTTAGGTCAACTGAATGCCCGATTAGATTAATTGAATGCCCGGGTACGTTAATTGAATGCCTGGTTAGGTTAATTGTACACCCTTAACGATTGGTTAGGTTGTCATGATATTTTCGTTAAAGCCAACGAAAATATCACGACTTAACCTAACCAATCGTCAAGGGCGTACAGATGACCTAACCTGGCATTCAATGAACCTAACCGGCAAAGCTGGGCACTTGCGGTTTTTTTTGCGGTACTGCGGTACTACCGCACTACCAAACCGGTACCGCATAACGCAGTACCGCAAAGGATCGCTGAAAGTACAGGCTGTACTTTCAGCGATCCTTTGCGGTACTGCGTTATGCGGTACCGGTTTGGTAGTGCGGCAGTACCGCAGTACCGCAAAAAAACCGCAAGTGCCCAGCTTTGCTAACCGGGTATTCAATAATTTTACCACAGGTTTCGTAATGATCTTGATGACGTCATTTATTTAATGTTTTAAAATTAATTATTTAATTAACACCCACGTGCACAACCTCGGAACCTAATCAATATGTGTGTGAAGTTTCATGTTTGTAACTTCTTCCATTTTGGAGTTATGGCTGGAACACACACACACACGTCTTTTTATTATTATTGATAAACAATAGACTGGTATAAATTTCTAACCGAAAGACTTCCGAAAATCAACAATTTTTGATAAAGAAAAGGGGAAAATTGGTTTTGTAGGCCTAGGGGGTCCGAAATTTTCATAAAATGGAAAATAATTGCTATTTTCTTACAGCGACAGGCATAATGATATTAGGATACCTAATAGAAATTTTGTAATATTTTAAAGTGGGGAAAATAAATAATTTTCTGAAAATGATCTTCAACTATAAAAGCGCATCTAATCAGATAACTTAATGTATTTCTATGACAACTAAAAAATAGAATGATAAATCAATATCCTATCAAATTGTTTGTGTATACGTAAAATTATTTGTACAAAAGCCACAGTAATAAAACGCACAAAAGTCACGGTAAATAATTTCGAGTGTGGCTCGTTTAACTTTAAACTCGTGTTTATTTAAATTGCCCGTTTTAATTATGTAATTTTTTGTATTGAATCGATAAATAAATCTTTTGTGAATCGAAAAATCTTTTGTGAATCGAATGATATTAAATGTTTAGTAAATATTGACTTATTTTGTGCCAAAATTATGATTAAAAATGAAAAATTAAAAAAAATGCGTGTACAGGCATGGGAAGAACTGTACCCCTAAAAGGGGGGGAAGGAATTATGTTAGGGATTTTTTTTTAGCATGGTCACTGCACAATAAAAAGACGCATCGAATGGTGAAAACCGCATTGTTCTACACCAATTGTAGCGACCTGTAGGTGTGCGCAAAAAACTTACTATATATATATATATATATATATATATATATATATATATATATATACACACACACAGTATATATATGTAAAAATGAAATGAATAATCAATATTCATTTTTACATAAGAACCAAAATCGCTTAACGCGAGTTTGGATAATAATTTTACTTGTAGCTTCCTATTTTTTGTTCGTGTCACAACCCTACGATCTACCATATCTATGGTTTAGTCGTATCCATTTTCCATTTGTTATAGAAGTTATTATAATTAATTATGACTGTCTTGCATCTCACCCTCGACCCTAGATTATACATACGCATTGCATATAAGAGGATTGGAACCCGTAGTTGTGCTTCTTAGTCCTTGATACCCACTCTGTCTTTAATTCGTTTCTTTTAGGTCCTCCCAAATAATGACTTAGTTATACTGTACGTATGACATAATGTGAATAACTATGACGTCATAAAGTAACAATTCTCTTCACGTTTTCCATACCTTGAACACTGAATCACGTGTTTAGTATTTGGACATCTTCCGTATTGAATGTATGGTAAATTCTTTAATAATAATAATAATAAAAAAGAAAAAAAAAAACATTCTCTATACATCATTATTTATGTTTCCTACCTATTGTCTACTGATACCTATCAACCTATCAGTCCATATTTTACGCGTCTCTATATTACGCACACAACCTATTGGATTACGTACATGTAAAATACGTCCACATATATTTTTTTTTATTCATTTTTTTTTTAAGTGCGTTCAACCCTCACAAGGCATTCATTAGGCTTACAGTAGTTGAGTGCTCGAATTCGCGAATCAGCAAAACCGAACGTTTCTATAAACATCTCCTTTCGCTCTGATCCAAATTTATAACATATAATATAATGTAACATGTTATGTTGTATATAAATTATCTTGTATGTGCATGTACTTGTGTTATGCTAATAACCATATATAATAACCATATATTAACTATATATAAATATATAAAAAACACTGTAAGAATGGTAAACACGTAATGTACTTCAATGAAACTGTAATTGAATGTAATGACTTTATATATAATGAAGAATGTACTTTAATAGAACTGTAAGGGACAATCATAAGCGAATGGGAAGTAATCCATAATCGCAAGCATAATTCTAATAAACCCAAACGAAAATGTACTCAGTCGTGTACTTAAAACTGTACTTATGTACTACCATGAAATGATATCGCCTTCAGAAATGAAGACGCGGCAAAAAAAAAAAGATTAGTTTTTATTTTTTATTTATTTTTTTAAAATTTTTATTTGGAATCTTTCAAACATCTGATCGTGTTTAAAAGGGGGGAAACTTAACCTTCCACTCCACTGCCGTCCCCCAAAATTTAGGCGTATATTATACATGTATTTGTAAAATGAGGAACACTTCATTACGGCTCTCTGCTTTGGTCACTGCTAAGAGACCCCTTGTTAGCAGCTTTGCTGCGGGGAGGGGGCAGAGGCCCCTTGCCTCCTTAATATTTTTAGATTCCGGCCTGAGCTATGGTCGAAAGAGGTCGAACCTCTACCCCTGTAAATTCAGAGCAGTACCTGTATATTTTTAAGAAGTAAATCACAGCAAGCGAAACTTTATTTTCCCCCTCGAGTTGGGCTATCTTCAGAGGAATTTAGTCAGTAAAGTAGAAGTATCAGAGTATTATTGAAAGAAAAGAATTAACAGAGTGTCGACCCCATAAAGCGAGAGAAAAGAATTAGAAAGTTATAGAAGAAAAGTATATAGAAGAAATATCCGTTGCTTGCCTCCGTAACTAGAACCCCCGTCGATCCGAACCAACCCAGGGCCATAGACGGAGGGGTTAACATATATATATATATATCTATATCTATATATATAAGGCTTCATTTCTGAAATAGTATATTAGATTTTCCTTCGGAATCAATGACACACTGCCAACGTCCTACAAGCTTTTCAATGCCATGTTTATAAAATTCAGGCGGTTTTGAGGCAAAAACGTACAAAGACTGGTGTGCAGGTCATTTAAAGAAGTATACTGTTTCTCGTCAAGATAGTTTTGCAGACTCCTGAAGAGATGATAATCTGAAGGCGCAAGGTATGGAAGATGTGGAAGTTTTTCCCACCCAAGCTGCTCAATTTTTGCAGAAGTGATCCAAGCGGTATGAGGACATGCGTTGTGGTGGAACACGATTCCTTTCCGATTAACCAAAGAAGGTCTCTTTTAGTACAGTGTTCAATCGATCCAGTTGTTGACAGTAGACTTGAGCGGTGATTGTTTGGTTGTGTGGTAAGGTTTCAAAGTGTATTACACCACCTTTATATAACCCACCAAACACTAAGCAACACCTTCCGAGGGTGAAGATTTGGTTTTGGCTGTGATGTCGCTGGTTCTCCGGCACAAACCCACTGTCGACAGCGCTTAACATTCTGGTACAGTATCCACTTTTCATCACCAGTCACAAAACGGATCTTGGAGTTCACGGGAATGAAGAGCTGTGCTAATGTTTACCCGCACCCTCAGATTGTCGACCAACAATTCATGTGGCACCCATTTTCCTAACTTAGGCACTTTCCCGAGTTGTTGCAAATGTCGATGGATGGTGGACGGGGATGAATTGAGTTTCTGGGCCAATTCTTCGACAGTTGTTGAACAGTCTTCAAGTGCGGCTAACAGCAGGTCATCAATCATCAAACTCAGCAGGGCGTCCAGAGCGTGCTGCATCCGTCAAACAGCAGTCACCATTCCTAAACTTTTGAAACCATCTTTGACATTTCCTCACACGCAGAATATCGTTGCCATAAACGTCCTGAATGTTTCGCGTTGCTTCAGTAGCACTATTCCCTTTTTTGAACTCGTAAAGCATTATATGCCTGATATGCTCTTCTGATACCGCCATGTTTATGAGGGGTTCACATAAAGCAAAACACACGTCTTCACTGGTCAAGGTCCATAAAGTATGTAACGAAACACGATAGATCTCCTCTTAGATATAACCTTCGGAAAATTTATGCTTAAACCGAGTAGGACTAGTTTAAACTTAATCTATCGTAAAAAATGACATTACTTATGGGATGACCTGGTCGTATAAATAACTCTAAATAATATAACTATGAAATAATTTAAATCTGAAAATCTAAACAAGTGGAAACCTTAAAATGGTGCTAAAACATCTACTAAAGTTGAGAAATTCGACGAAAGATATAAAAATTCCTATTTTTTGTTAGTATTTTTCATGAGATACCAAATTTTTCGAATTTCTGTGAGGAATGAGAACAAAAGTGTATAAAGGAAAAGTTAAAGAATATAAATAGACGAATCAAATGAAACAAAAATGATCTTCCTAGCATAAAAACACGACCGAAGATACGCTTAAATCTTTGTACTTTTCCTTAATTTTTGGGGGTGACCTGAAGTTCATGTCGCGGGTAGCTAATATTTTACAGATTTCTTATTGGTACCACGGACTAACTTTTGGGTGCCCCTATAAAACTGAATTCTGAAAAAAGTTTTTTCACTCCACTCTATTGAGCTGCTGTTTCTTCCGCAGCTTATTATCCCATCTTTACATGGGGCGTCGCTGTTTTTGGTTCGTCTTCTCCACTCTCCTCTGTCGTATACCACGTCCTCCTCCAAGTCCTTCTCCCTGATGTCCGCCGCCACACAGTCCCCCCATCTCGTCTTCGGTCTTCCTCTTCTCCGTCCCGGCAACTTCATCTCCAGCACTCTGCGCCCCACATACTACTCCTCTCTTCTCCTGACGTGTCCATACCACCTCAGCCTGGCCTCCTGCACCTTCTTAGATGCTTCCGCCACCTTCACTGTTCCTCTTATATGCTCATTTCTGACCCTATCCCTCCTCGTCACCACACATCCATCTCAACATCTTCATTTCAGCCACATCGATTTTTCTGTCATTGCTCTTCATTGGCACAGTCTCCATTCCATACAACATTGCCGGCCTCACCACTGTTTTGAATACCTTTCCCTTCAGTTTCACTGGGACCCTCTTATAACAGAGCACCCCTGATACGTCTCTCCAGTTCTTCCACCCCTACTGTATTCTACAGTTTATCTCTCTCTGCTCCCCCCTCTGCATCCACTGTTGACCCCAAGTATTTAAAATACTCCACCGTCTTAACACGCTCTCCACTCAATGTCACTTCCCCTCTTCGGTCCTGCTGCACATCACATCTCATATATTCGGTCTTTCGGCTAATTCTCATCCCCCTACTTTCCAACGCCTCTCTCCAATTTTCCAACTGCTGCTGCTGCTCCTCTTTCGTCTCCCCACTCAACACAACATCGTCTGCATACATCATGCACCACGGCGCCTCCCCTCTAATCCTGTCCGTCAACACATCGAATACCACATTGAAAAGGAAGGGGCTCAAAGCTGATCCTTGGTGCAGACCAA
This sequence comes from Bathynomus jamesi, assembly GCA_023014485.1. Lineage (NCBI taxonomy): Eukaryota > Metazoa > Arthropoda > Malacostraca > Isopoda > Cirolanidae > Bathynomus > Bathynomus jamesi. Next base: position 201,273 of record JAJOZX010003893.1, read on the forward strand.
TTTCCACCCCAAAGCTCTCTGACACACCCACGCTACTCCTCACCTTAGTTGTTACTCCCCTGTACATCCCCTTGATCAGTTTAACATACTTCTCCGGTACCATCTTTTCCCTTAAGCATCTCCTAACTTCCTGCCGTGGTATCCTATCATATGCCTTCTCCAAGTCAATAAAAACCATGTGCAACGCCTTCTGCCCCTCTCTGTACCTCTCTGCCAACTGTTTCAATGCAAAAACTGCATCTGTCGTTCTCCTTCCCGGCATAAATCCAAACTGTTCCACTGACACTTCCGCTTCGTCTCTCAACCTACTCTCCACTATTCGCTCCCATATCTTCATTGTATGTGATATTAGCTTGATCCCTCTATAATTCGTGCAATCTTGTACATCTCCCTTCTCTTTGAATATAGGCACTATGATGCTGGTCCGCCACTCATCCGGAATCACCTCCTGGTCAAACAACTTCTGCATTAGATCCCACACCAGATCCACCCCCTCATCTCCCAGTGCCTTCCATGCCTCGGTTGGTATCTCGTCTGGGCCAGTCGCTTTGTTATTTTTCATCCTACTCAGAGCACGACTCACTTCCTTCCTCCCCACTTGTTCTGTCACAGCTACATTTGGTAATCCATCCTCATAGAAAGATCTTGGGTTTTCTTTATTTAATAATTCCTCAAAATATTCCTTCCATCTATCCTTTATCTCTCTATCTCTTTGCAGCACCGCCCCCTCCCTTCTCTTAATTTGTTTTACCTGTGTAAAGTCTTTTGTATATCCAAAAATCTTGGGTGGAGTCGACCAAATTAGACTACCTTAAAGGTGGGGTTTTCCCCTCCTATTAACCACTCGCCATCTAAACGGACACCAATATTGAAAGTGATTGGTTTTCCCTCGAAGAGGGTTTCTTTGAGCCCAGCAAAGGTTCCGACAGAAGGTATGGTATGGTGTCACAAAAACCCTTAAATCAGAAAAGGAATTCTATGGTTTGACAACATTTTTAAAACAAAATACTGAAGGGTTACGGATTGACCCGTAAAAAATAATTTCACACACACATATATATATATATATGTGTAAAGAACGACGCTTGTGTAGAAGAGCGTTCCGCACAAGATGAGGAGGGAGAACGAACAAATGAAAAATGAAGTACCACCCGGGAATCGAACCCGGGATCATCCGATTGCCGGTCAGATATGCTATCCACTACACCATGGACCTCGATCAATCAGAAGTCGTAATTCTCCTACATACGAGCAGAAACCAATGCCCTGAGGGGGCACCTTCGCATGCCGTATATATATATATATTTTAACTGCAAACAACACAGTATAATTAATGTAAAGAACGACGCTTGTGTAGAAGAGCGTTCCGTACAAGATGAGGAGGGAGAACGAACAAATGAAAAATGAAGTACCACCCGGGAATCGAACCCGGGATCATCCGATTGCTGGTCAGATATGCTATCCACTACACCATGGACCTCGATCATTTGTTCGTTCTTCCTCCTCATCTTGTGTGGAACGCTCTTCTACACAAGCGTCGTTCTTTACATTAATTATACTGTGTGTTGTTTGCAGTTAAAAAAAAATATATATATTATATATATATAATTATATATATATATAAATTATTTCACGAAAGTGACACGTGAAAAATATATATGATGAATAAAACCACGAAGGGAAAAGAAACACAAAGGGGTGCTCAAGCGCTTTCGTCTAATGACATCCTCAGGAACACTGTTCCTGAGGAACATATATATATATATATATATATATATAAAATATGCGCCTCGGTGATGTGGTTAGCGTCACTGACTACGAATCCATCGAGATGCAGCGCTCAGCTGTTTATCTTTCGACACAATAAAAATTGGTAGGTAGATAAACGAGTACCCTGGGTAGCCTAGTGGTTAAGACGCTGGGCTGGTGGTGGGACGTGGTTCGGATTCCACGTTAAACTGTAGGTTTAAGGCGGAGTGACAAGCTTGACCTTCATCAGAATGAACAATTCGGACAGAAGTTAGACCAGGGTTGTGTGTGTGTGTTGATAAGTTGGTTCGTACAAACTGTTTGTATAAATTGAGAATATTTAAAATTTATTAGTTGTTATTTTTTCACTTGGTTGCAACATAATTTAAAAATTTGTTTTTACACCAACTTCCTACATTTAACTTATATCCCAATTCTGAGTCGGTGTTAAAAAAAAAAATATCTGATAGGAATGCCTAGTAACCAGATCCTTATAGGTTTAAAATCTTCCCTCCCGTTCAACGGTCAACCCCCCCCCCCCCCCCCCCCCCGTCATGTGGTTTTGGTGTTTTTAAATAAATTCTTTAAATGCCTGAATCAGCCATTCTTTTAATTTCTAAACGATTTATACGTAGTATTTTGTCATCATTAATGTAATTTTATATTGTTGGTCGTTTGTGTCGTATACTTTTTATCACTTCGGTGGAGTTTTATCTTCAATGATATAAATTTTTTTTTTTTTTTTTTTTTAAATCCGTTATCATTATTTTACATCGTAGTTTGCATTTGAGGGATTGTAACTTTTATTTAAATATACTCTGGGCATAGATAGATGGATTACATTTTAGGTTGAAATGAAGTCCTGAAAATGTAAGACCGTAGTATATACTACTAACGGGCTTAATTTAATCTGAGTGATCATCGTTAGAAAGTGCATTATCCCGTAATTATTATAGTTAAAAAACGAATAAAAGAGTTTAATCACTTTAGCATATTGCTTCCCAATACTTAGGATAAGGAGTACGATAAAAAATGTTCGCTTTAATAAAGTAAAGGCATAAAAAGTAAATCATAACATGTTGAAATATTAGATTGAAAGTAAATTTATTAGAATTGTTGCGCTATATGGTCACACAAAGTAAAAAATGGATTTCGGAAGAATTGGTCACGCCACATCATTTGCCACAAGTACGAGTTGAGTAGCTCCTTTTTGCATCCTTTCATTTTCTCTACATCAGGGGTTCCCAAATTGATGTTCCGCGGAACACTTGTATACCGTGAGAAGTGTTCCGCAGAACACAATTTGGGAACCCCTGCTCTACATATTTAATGTAGGTTAACTGAATGTCCGGTTAGGTCAACTGTACGCCCTTGACGATTGGTTAGGTTAAGTTGTGATATTTTCGTTAAAACTAACGAAAATATCACGACTTAACCTAACCAATCATCAAGGGCGTACAGTTGACCTAACCGGGCATTCAGTTAACCTAAATTAAATACATAAAGAATGCCCGGTTACGGCATTTATAGCTTTGTTTACGGTCGGTAGGTTATCTCCTAGAATACCAACCTTTCTCTTTTTAACATATTGCTTCCCGAATGCTTTGGGAAGCAATATGTTAGTGATCCAAAGAGTTTAACCCAAGCCTCTAATGGTTACTGTAGATTGCGCTTTGGCCTGAAACGAAATATCATTTGTATACCATATTGTAATAGGACCCCATACGGCACTTTCTTCTTCAAATAGGACCCTGAGGGTGGCCTTTTAGCTTTTACTTTTAATTAAGGGGCTAGGTTGTGCTGTTGGAAATTTCCGCGTATAATCATTTTATATGTTATAGCTTAAATTAAAGAAATATAATACTATATCGGTTTGCGTGTTGTACTAGGCCCGCCACACGCAGGATCGTCTCGCGACTGACGACTAGAGTCGCGTCGCGGTCGCTGCGATGTACGGGGCTCCCATTCTGTCAATATAAAATTAGACGCGATTCGAGTCGTCAGTCGTCAGTCGCGAGACTATCTTGCGTGCGCTGGCCTTAGTCCGAGATTTGTTTATTTTCTATTTCGTTTTCTTAAACCTCGTAGTTCTTTAATTGCGTTTAATGATCAAATTAGGCTAATTAGAATAAGAGCAAGATATGACAACCATTATCAAGTACGAAGCGTGTCTTTTAAGTATATTTTCATGAAATGTTTTGAAATTTATCTCCGTTACGAGGCTGATAATCGCGAGGTACGTATATTTTCATTATTAATACCTTTTCGAAATTCTTCTAATGGATCCTATTGCTATCGAGAAAATAAAAATAGAATTTTACTTGTGTTAGTATCGTGTAATTATAAAAGGATATATATATATATATATATTATATATATATATATATAAAAGCACACCGGACAAAAAATGTCACCCCTCTCAGAATGTACCTAATAACGTGTGACGGCGCCTCTGGCCTTGATAACCGCACGAATCCGATGAGGCAGAGACTCTACGAGGTTGTGCATGTACTGAACATCGATTGGTGTCTATTCCTGCGCTTCACTTTCTGTTTCCAGCCTGAACAACACCTTCGACGCATTCAGGATTAAAGGCTTCATTGGACCTGCGATGTACTCGTCGCCTCCCATCATTGGAGAACAAACAAAAACGGGACTCATCGGACCAAATTACACGTTTCCAATCTGCCGCAGTCCAGTTTTTGTGCCTCTGAGCCCATTTATAACGTGCCAATTTGTGACTTGCTGTTAACAGCGGCCTCTTCCGTGGTACCCTGCTCCAGATGTCCATCGCATGCAGTTCTCGTCGCAATGTCCGTTCGGAAATTGGTCGCTGGAGAACCTCATTGGTTTCTTGGAGCAATTGTTCTCTGGTTTGAAAACGATTTGCAGTTACTAGACGAGAAACATGGCGGCGGCCCCTATTGTCGAGAATTGTTTTCCGGCCACAGTTACGCCGTCGATTGTCAGTTGATTGCGAACTACACCACTCTTTGTAAACTCGCTGGACAGTACGCGTTGACACCCCAACAAATTGGGCTACTTCAGACATTTTGTGTCCGTGGGCTCTGCCAAACACGATGGCTCCTTTTTGCCACTGAGTAACGTCTGCCTCACGACCCATTTTGCAGACTATATCCAACACACGCTTTGTTCTTCACCACCTCACGAAACAGATCTGATCCTGTGTGCTACGTCACCGCTACTTGTCACTTACCAATGCTACATCAGCGCCCTCTGTGTGACCTTGAACTTCCTACTTTCGGTGCTATTAGGGGTGACTAATTTTTTGTCCGGTTAATTTTTTGTCCGGTGTGCTTATATATATATATATATTTTTTTTTTGGAAATTAGAGGGAAGGGATAATGATAAATGAAATGATAATTAAGATGTAAATACTGTAAGTTAATAATGAAAAGTAGTGAGTGAGTAATAATAATCATAATAATGCGGCCCAATTGCTCTTATCATAGCTTGTATTATTATTATTACGAACATCATCGGGATTCGAACCCCGACCTCAGTCTCTTTACTTCGCTTATAGGAAAATGATGTTATGATTGTTATCCACTGAGCTTGGACGCTGGTAAGGTGAGGAAGTATTTCAGTTATGGTTACCATGACAACCATGGAATACCAATATTACCTCGGTTACTTTGCGGAGATATTCGCTTCTCCAATGTCGCAACTGCAGTTTTTAACTTTCACCATTTTTCCCTAAATCAACATCCGCGTGACCATATTACTGGAATCTTCTTCCCTGGAGCTAACCTAGAGTTGATCTTCGGATCATTATTAGTCTGTTACTTCTTAAATTTGACAACTAGGGTTGAGTGATTTAGTTTTGATTCTTTCCTGTTAAACGAGGTTATCGAGATTAGGCTTAAAATACATATTATTGCGGCCCTGTGATTAGCCATATCATGTGACGACATATGTGAGGTACCAGACGTACAGCTTGCGGCCTCTGTTGAAATTAGTACAGTAGCTACGCACTTGTTACGCATTACTTTTGGAAAAACTTAGGTCTCATAAATAGACTTAGCCTACGTTTAATATAGTCTGTGCATTCCTATGCAAATCTTTTTATTTTCATTTTTTCTATGCAAGAAGGAGGAGCCAAGGGCAAATGTCCACAAAAGCGCCCCCACCCTTTGAGGAAGAAGAGAGCTAAAATCAAGGCCGGGGGGGGGGGGGGGGTTCGAGATGCTTAGAGACACTGCGTCGTTTGAAAAATGGGAGGTCATAGACAGGAGGAAAGATGGATGTGTTGAGGAAGATTGTTCCAGAGTTGACCGGTTGAGTAGATGAAAGATTGAAGATACCGATTAACCCTTGCATTAGATAGTTGGACGGAAAAGGAATGAGAAAGTGTAGAAAGTCTGGTGCTGCGTGCTTTCCTTAAAGGAGGAGGCATGCAGCTAGAGAGTTCAGAAGAGCAATGTCCGTTATAATAGCGATAGTAAAGAGAGAGTGAGGCAACATTGCGGCGAGGAGAGAGAGAGATTGAAGACAATCAGTAAGAGGCGGGGAATTGATAATCAAAAAGCCTTTGATTTCACCCGGTCAAGTACGGCTGTGTGGGTTGAGCCACCAGACACATTAGAAGAATACTCCATACAGGGGCGAACAAGAACCCTGTACAGAGACGGCAACTGAGTGGGGGTGAAGAAATGGCGGAGGCGGCACAGCCTACCTAACCTTTTAGAAACTGTTTTAGAAAGACAGCGTACGTAACAATCTTTCCAGGAAAGATCACGAGAAAGGGAAACGCCACAAATGTTAAGAGAAGAGGAAGGATTGAGTTGTTTTGTTGAAGGTAAGGGGATAGTCGTTTGGAAGATTGTGACGAGTAGAGAGATGGAGGAACTGAGTTTTTGAGGCATTGAAAGCCACGAGGTTTTCTCTGCCCCAATCCGAGATAGCAGAAAAATCAGAGGTCAGGTGTTCCATAGCTGTCCTACGTGAATCATGGAGTGACTTGTGAGGGATGCTTTGGGAAGCGGGTGGAGAAGTGAAAAGTGGAATCATCGACTTCGGAGTGAATAGGACAGGAAAAGAGTGGATAACAGGACAGAACCCTGATGAACACCACTGTTAATAGCTTTAGGAGAAGAACAGTGGCCATCTACAACCGCAGCTTATAGCTCGGTCAGAACAGAAATTAGAGATGAAGGCACAGACAGAAAGATAGAAACCGAAGGAGGGCAGTTTCTAAATTAAAGATTTGTGTCAGACTCTATCAAAAGCTTTTAGTATGTCTGGAGTTCGATGGCGACGGTACCTTCTGAAAGACTCCTCTCTGTTGCGGATAGCATTAGAACGAGTAAAGTTAAACCAAGGTGTTTTTTTTTTTTGTTTTTTTTTTGCATTAGCAGTAGGAATAGAATATGGAATGTATACCTCCATGCCCGAGAGAATCACCTCCGTGATGCGCTCAACACATTCGGAAGGGCCCCGGCCACGGAAGCAGTAATCATTCCATGGGAAATTATAGTAGTAGTGCCTAAGGGCCTCCCAATCAGCGGGAGGATCCAAAGGCCGAATTGGAGCGAAAGGACAGGAAACAGATATAAGATTGTGGTCGGAGGAACCCAACGGAGGAAAAAGTTTGACAGAGTAAGAAGGATGAGAGGAAAGAAATAAATCAAGATTGTTGGGCCTATCTCCAAGTCGATCGGGGATACGAGTACTGTGCTGTACAATCTGTTGTTGGTCATTTAGGATAGAAAAGTTGCGAGCAGAGCTGGGCAGTATTTAAATACATTTGTATTTGAATATGTATTTAAATACATTTGTGTATTTAGAACTATTTATAAATACCTTGTTTTTCATGTATTTAAATACTCAAAATATAAAAATGTAAATACTTTTACTGGTTTAATACACGTTCTGTACTAGCACAGTACGCCGCGTCGACAGTGTAGTACAGCATGGTTCATGTTTCAACAGTTTGGGAAAACATCCTCTCATAAAAAGACTGTTCCTCCGCTATAACACGACATTACCATCTTCGGCACCGGTAGAGCGAATATTCTCATTCGCGGGAATCACTTTGACTCCCAAAAGAAACTCTCTTTCAGACAAAACTTTTGAAAGATTGGTTTTGATCCGCAGCAACCGTGAAATAAAAGAGAATTCGTAAGGTGCCTTATGTTTATGTTTACGTCTTATGTTTACGTTTATGTCTCATCTACTCATTAATTGTTACTCATTTTGCAATGATATAATGAGTATAATATGTCACTGGTTGAACATCGTAAGTTGTAAGTTCTTTTGTTTTTGTTTTGTTCTAAAAAGGGAAATATATAATCGGAAATTAGATTGTACTATTTCTTTATCCTTTATCAAGCATTTTATATTGTTGTTACTCATGAGTTAGTGAATGCATATGTTAAAATTTGTATGTATTTAAAATGTATTTACGAATGTATTTAAATACAATTGATGTATTTTGTATTTAGTATCTAAATACATTCGTAAAATGTATTTAGTATTTAAATACATTTCTCCCATGTATTTAGTATTTATTATTTAAATACATTCAATGTATTTATTGCCCAGCTCTGGTTGCGAGCTAGTTCATCAGGGATGTTAGTGAAATGGGAGGGAAACCCAAAGGTGGTGGTGAACGTTGAAATCTGCAAAAATGGAGATTTCAGTAAAGGAGGAGCGGGAAAGAATGTATTCCACTTTGGAAGTGAGGTACTCAGAATTTTGGGTAGTCAGTAGGATTAGGGGAAAGGTAATCAACGCAGATATATCTAGTTTGAGATTGGCATGTAAGCCGTAACCAGAGGGTATAGAATTCGGAAGATTCGAGTTCGGGAATACAATACGAGAACAAGAAGTTAGGTCATTGCGTACATATACGCAACATCCACCTCTGGAGTGAAATTGAGTATTATAGAGAAAGTAAAAGGGTACAGAAAAGAGGTTGCTGTCAGTCGTTCCAGACACCCGAGTTTCAGTGAGGAAAAGATGAGGAGGTTTTACTTTAGAGGAGGAGAGGTGGTCAACAGATTGAAAATTTGAGTAAAGGCCACGGATGTTGCGGAAGTTTATGAAAAGTGAATCAGGCAGAGGCCCAGAACATCTCGAATGGGCGGTAGCAGATCCAGCCCCACTGCCCAGATCTGCGTTCCTGGTATCGGCGGCAGGGGAGCCAGAAGTGGGGATATTTATGGTCCCCGTCCCAGTGGGTAAGATGCACGTATATGTAGTGAGGAATATGGAAAGAAGTGTGTGCTTGAGAGCATGTTGGACTGCTCTGCTCACAGGGTAGAAGAAACACGGTAAAAGATCAGCTAAGGAGGACAGTGACGAGAGAAACCGGAGTTTCAGCACCCTATCTTTTGTCTAACGTACTTTGCTGATCAATTGGTGTCGACAATCTCCTATATAGGCGTATATGTACAAAACTTTACTGTAGTTTGGTAAATTTAAAGGCACGAGTACATACGAGCTTTCTCCCTGGTTTGGTTTTATGTAATTTTTTATATAGGCCATATTTTGTTCAAATAAAGGTTTTAGGCCTATTTAACCATTCATTATTTTACGAGTTTATCGTAATTATCCTTACTCGTAATTTACCTTGTAGAAAAATAAAAAGAATTTCGTTGTTGTATGGGCTTATATTAGAATATTCAGAAAAACCAACATAAATAATAATTGTTTCAGTAAAATCTTGCCATACTATAATAGAACAAAGCTGTAATTCATTTTAATTAATTCTATTTGTAAAGTCTTTAAATTTTTTTTTTGTTTTCATTGTTTTACGTCAGTGGTTGAGTCTGGCAGCTTATTATTATTTCCTTATGTTTTATCCCTCTTTCTTTCATAATTAAAAATTACAATAAATACTGAAAGCATAAGCTTATATGTTGTTTTTATTAAGTTTGAGCTAGTAATTAATAAACTACAATATTAATTACGTTACTATTTTTCTTTCATAGGCTAATCATTTTTAACTGCATTACTTTTCTACACACACACACACACACACACACACACACACACACACCACTTAAATTAGGTCATGTGTGAAGTATTAATTAAAATCATTAGGCATATCTTTTTGTTTTTGCAGTTGGCCCATGTTGAATAAGTAGGGATAATTAACTTAATTTGCAGCACCGAAAAAGTAATACCAAGTCCCAAATTTAGAATAAATGTTAAAAAAAAAGTAAATAAGTTGAGATTTTGGATTTTACCAAAATCCATCATTTGACTCGTAAAAGTGAAAATGTGGATGGGAAGGCATTAAAAAGTGCGTTTTGTCAAGAGATAGATGTATCTATGCCATAAAAAGTAAAATAGCGCGTCCCCTTAAAGGTCTAATAAATTAACCCTACTCAGTTGTCTTTAAGAGATTTTAATCAGTTTGTTGCTACAGTATTATGGTGAAGTGCGTTAGCCTTTATAACATATTTGAGGAGTCGCGCCGCCACGGGCGAAAACGTGTTTTTGATGGATATCACTATTTTCACCCTTCTTCTATCGCGTGGTTTGGGTTATAATGACCTTACGACACTAGAAGTATGGTTGAAAACCTTATGAAGCGAACTGCTTTTTTCACCTCTATCGCCAGCCAAAAGTTCACCCAAAGTTCGGCATAATAAGAAAATCAAAAAATAAAAAAAAATATATGTAAAATATGAAAATCTATTCCAAAAACTCATCAACATCTTCATTAGCCTACTTAGAACTCTAATTTAGCCAAAAATGAACGTTCTAGCCTAATTAATAACAGAGATACTATTGCCAGAATATTGCTGAACTTTGGAGGCGATTTGTGGCGAATTTTAATTTTGGCGCCTAGGTACCTTAAAACGCGGGACCCCTCAATTATTTTCACGAGTAGATTTAATTTTAGGAAATGGTTGTACAGTTGTTTCGTATAACAAATTATTTTTGCCTTGAAAATCTCGGAGGTAATTTTCAAACCTATCTATTCTTATTCCCACTGTTTAGTATTTCCCGCTTTAAGCTACAGTTTTCGTTAAAAAAAAAAAGTATTCCTCGGGCCCACAGACGCATCACAGTCCCTCTTTTTATCTTTCCTCCAATTTGAAATTCCCGTTTGGAGCATTCCCACCCGCGAGCCCGTAAATGGGAATTGAAATGGCATTGAGAGGGAAGTAATTTATGGAATAGCATAGTGGTTTTGTCAGAAGAATCTCCGTAATTCAAACGTGAAATACTTTTATTTTTATTTTTTTTTTCCAAAGAGAAAAAATTAATCGTAGACAGGTTCTGACCATGGTGCAATAAACGCCCTCATCACGATGCTCATTAAACAAACGTGGGTTCAAAGTTTTTGGCGTTGCGCATTTTAGATTCTCGATCATTTATTCGCTCGAATTTTGGGGTATGGCAAGTGGGGGATATGACGTCACAAAAGCATCTTTGCCTCGGCCCCTGAAATAAATATTTAATGTTAATCACATGGTTTTCAAACTTGGCACAGATTTTGAATTTTTTTTAATATACATCGTACATATATTTGGGGAGGGTGGTAAAAGGGAGAATTTTGGCCTTGTTACTTTTTTTAACTTTTTTTTTTTTATCACGTACAAAGAAGGTGCGGGATTTTTTTTTTTGCGTGCGTGTGTTGAGCGTGTAAGTCTAAAATGGATGTTTATTATTTTGATTTATTTTCGCTATTTGGAGTTTGGGCATTCCTTCAATATTGATTTAAGAAATTTGTTTTTATTCTAACCCATATTTCATAACCCTTGGTATAGTTTACTATCATTATTTCATACCCTTGGTTATTAAATAAGTGTTAAATATCCAACATAATACCAGCACTTCAATCCTTGGCCTCGGGGAAACTTGGTCCAAATTTTTTTAATCTCAAAAAACTATATATAACGGGTGCGGCAAAAATAACGCCCTTTTTAGTTTATTCTCTTTTATTGAAGGAGATAAATCAATTACAGCATTTTAAGAGAAATAATAAGGTTTTTAAGAAAAATACAGCATTTTAAGAGAAATAATAAGGTTTTTAAGAAAAATACAGCATTTTAAGAAAAATAATAAGTACTTTCTCAGTAAAAACTAAAAAATAACAAAATGATACAATATAAAACTAAAAAAATTATACTGTATAAAACTATAAAGATACAATTATTAAAAGGGCGTTACTTTTGCCGCACCCGGGTATATATACACACGCCTCGGTGGTGCAGTGGTTAGTGTCGCTGATTACGAATCCATCGGCCCCGGGATCGAGACCCGGTGACGGCAGGCGGCGCGTAGCAAAACCCAGCTGTTCATCCTTTCACACAACACAATAAAGAAAGTGGTTGGTAGATAAATGGGTACCCTGGGTAGCCTAGTGGGTAAGATGCTTGGCTGCTGGTGGGGCGTCGTTCGGATTCCACGTTAAACTGTAGGTCTAGGTGGAGTGAAAAGCTTGACCGTTAGAATGAACAATTCGGGCGGAAGCAAACCAAAGGTGCGTGTGTATATGTATATATATATATATATATATATATATATAATATATATATATGAATAAAACCACGAAGGAAAGGAAAAACAAAATGGTGCTCAAGCGCTTTCGTCTAATGACATCCTCAGGAACACTGAAGTACATAAAAAGGTTAAGCCTATATATAGGTTACAGAAAGAAAAAAAGAGAAAAAATAACATACACACACATATATATATATATATATACATATACATACATATCTATATATACAACATACATACATACATACACATACATACATACATACATATATATACAATAAACAGAGAAGTAAAATAAAAAATTTAAAATTAAAACCTTAAAGGATTACCAGTGAGGCGTACAGATTTGTAAGGAAAAATATCGATTTTTAGCACAAGATCAAATGGATTATAAAAATACAAATTTATACTGGAACTCTGCCCGGGTTTTAACACAATGCTGCCTATGGTCAGGTTTCGATATATATAAAAAAATAAAATGCAAATTAAAAGTTAATAAAGTAGAAGACAAGTTTACCAAAGATTTAATGTTTTACCCTTCTTATCTAAATCTGTTTTAAAGAAATTCAAAATAACAGGATCGAGTTGAAAAAGACCTTTGCTTATGTTGAAGTTATTTGAAAGTTGGATAATGGCAGACTCAAGAATATTTCTATTAACAATGTTGCATGAATGGAATAAAACAAGCATTATTCCAATCAATACAGTGGGCTAACTCTGACAAATGGACAAAAAGGGCACTGGACAACTGTCCTGTTCTAACGGAATATTGATGCTGTTTTATACGTGTGTGCAAATCCTTTCCCGTCTGACCTATGTAAAAGGAATCACATTGTTTACAACCAATTTTATAGATAATGCCTGAATTATTGGTAGGGCTATTTTTTACTATGATATTTTTCACAATATTGTTATATGAAAATACTACATTAATATCCAAAAGTTTAAGTACATTAGCAATGCCTAAAAAGCCCGGGAAAAATGGAAGTACTAAAATATTTTTTGACAAAGCACGAGTGTTAATATTGACACGATAGAAAGTTCGTTTTGCCTTGTTGAGACAAGATTCCATAAACGCAGATGGATAACACAAATCACTTCCAATACCGTTGATTTTTTCCAATTCGGCATCGATGTATTCCGGACTGGCGATCCTAAGGGCGCGGAGAAACATTGATGAAAATATGGCATGGTGTTAAAACCCGGGCAGAGTTCCAGTATAAATTTGTATTTTTATAATCCATTTGATCTTGTGCTAAAAATCGATATTTTTCCTTACAAATCTGTACGCCTCACTGGTAATCCTTTAAGGTTTTAATTTTTAATTTTTAATTTTTACTTCTCTGTTTATTGTATATATATGTATGTATGTATTTGTATATATAGATATGTATGTATATGTGTATATATATATATATATATTACACAGGGTGGGCCGTAAGTTTCCATACATAGGAAAATTTAAATACGTGCGTCGGTATTTGGATCAGCAGTTTCCGGATGCTTGGATTGGTCGGCGTGGTCCTGTGGAGTGGCCTCCCAGATCCCCAGATCTCACCCCCCTTGATTTCTATCTTTGGGGGCACTTGAAGGCCATGGTGTATCAGGAAAAGATACGAGACATAAATCATCTAAAGGAACGTATCACCAACGCCATTACAAGCATAACGTCAACTGTGCTAATGCGTGTTCATCAACAGTGGGGAACACGTATTGAAATGTGTTTTCAAAACAATGGCAACCATGTAGAGCATATTATATAAATAAAAATGGTTGTCCATAAAAAAATGTTTATTTTTCCTATGTATGGAAACTTACGGCCCACCCTGTATATGTGTGTGTGTATGTATGTTATTTATTTTTCTTTTTTTCTTTCTGTAACCTATATATAGGCTTAACCTTTTTATGTACTTCAGTGTTCCTGAGGATGTCATTAGACGAAAGCGCTTGAGCACCATTTTGTGTTTCCTTTCCTTCGTGGTTTTATTCATCATAAATATTTTTCACGTGTTACTTTCGTGAAATAATTTTCATATATATATATATATATATATATATGTGTGCCTACGTGTGTGTGTGTCGTCACAGAATCTTAGGTGGGTGGGTAGGTTTAAGAATATTCACCCCAACCCCTTCCCCCCTCCCGAAGAACGGGTCCCATCTGTTGTACATTCATTCACGCAGTCTTGTTTGACGTCTTTCCCGATTAGGTCGTAAGATGTGAATCCGGTCTAGGCATATTGATGTATAATTCTTTACTTTAAGTTTTTGTTGTTAACTTTACTCTAAGGTGGTGGTGTTAACTTCTCCCGGTGACAAGGGACCAAGGTGACATTTAATTCGGTTTCCAGTCCTGGAAATAATTTCGAGGGGTAGCTTTTGTGATGTGTCATCGTTGTTCTTCGCTCGATGTGAATATCGACTGCGGTTACGTGGACAATCAGGAACTGTTATGTTGGCGATTAAAGTTGCTCATGAACAGATTTTGGAGCAATCACAATGAGATAAAGGTTGTGGACATGCTGCGAGCACTTCCCGAGCAGTTATGCCCTAATCACTACCCCCGCGATAGGCATACTTCCTCATCGAAATCCTCTTTCCATTCCAGCTCGTCCTCCTCCTCCTCCTCCTCCTCGTCCTCCGACCTTCGCCCTTTCCCCTTCTGCCTCGAGAAGAAGGGCGTTCGCGTTCTTCTTTACAGAGAGTGCGATAGGAGGGGGCGGAAGCTCCTCTATGACTCGCAGACGGTGCTCAGAATGTCCATTCCAGAGAGCCCCACGCATCTACAGTGCTCTTCCAGGCTGTTCCGTACGCCTCTCTCCGCCCGCTCTGGAGTGGGTCAATATATTTCTTCTCAGGCAATATCACGTTCCAGCTCTTCGTCCATACACTTCAAATCATCTTCGCTGAGTAATAGCTGCTCTGTTTCTGCCGAGAAGAGTTTCAGGAGTAGTGCCGGGGGAGCTACGACCCTCCGACACCCGAATAGGCATTCCGATAAGAGGAAATCTTCCGCTGGAGAGATATACGATAGAAGAAAATCGTCAACGGGAGATGTTTACGTCGAAGTCAGAAATGGCTATGGCTATCAGGTAAGCAAGCCGTTTCCTCTTTGTCATAATTATGGTTAGATGTTGAACTTGGAACAGAAGCGTCCGGGGTTCGACTAGGCTACCAACACCGATATCTGGGGATGAATTAGGTCGGCCACCCTACATACAGATTGATTATTCAGTTCAGGTGACTCCCGGAGTTCACGTCCAACTTGGCCAACTGTTAAGGGAGGGGGAATGGGTTTCGGATGTTAATATTAATTGAAAATACATTTAATAAGCAATAAACTTGCGCAAGTTCTTTTGGAAGTCACGTTCGGTACACGTTGGTAGCAAAACTAGACGCCTTTAACGTACCATCAGTTTGTTAAATACCTTTTTTTATATATAAATTTTTTTTAATTGGGGTTGTTTACCCTCCTCCGCAACATTTAAGGTCATATGACGGAGAGGACTTAGAGCTTTACGTGGGATCCGAACCACGGGTCGCTACATAATCTGGACGCGGAGGACGGTCTCACATCCAACTACTACCCAGACCTATATATATATATATATATATATATATATATTTGCAGTCTACAGACAAGAAAAGATTAAAAAAAACTGCCAATGTCAGTTTTTTTTTTTTTTTTTTTTAAATAATATTTTGGTAATAAGATCAAGAGGGAAACGTTAAAATGTTTGCTTCATTTAACTTCTTACGTTAAAGATGAATGGTTAACGAACTCAGTTTTAGCGTAACGTTCAAATGATCGCTGCGTAAAAGCTACTATAAATAGATGGTTAGCGTATTTTTAATCTATTTATATGTTTATTCTTTTTCTCAATTCACGTGGCAATGGTCTCTGACAGTGGTATTTCATTAATAGTTAATTTGAAGTCTTGCTGTCAGACTATTAATATGTTTGTAAATAGAAAATAATTCTTGGCTTTTATTTATTGGGTTGCGCTTGACATGTGGCAGAGGATATGCTGATGGTTTTATTTACTTCTTTGTCATTTGAACCAAATGGCGCAATTCATTTTGCTGCTTTGCGCTCGCATTATGATCCATCAAATATACTGGTAATTTTTTTTATCCGTATCAATTGATTAGTAAACCCATCTTGATTAGTTTCAAGGGCGTTATGAATTAAAAGTTTAAAACGTGTTTAGCGTCTAGTAATAATTTAAGATATTTTCTTTAAGGAAAGTGGCGGCGCTCACGTCAGTTTGGTATATAAATCCAACACTCGAATACTCTCAGCTTATAAACGTTTTGGTATTGTTGTTTTCAGTGTCAAAATATATAACTTACAGTTGCCGTTGTACCATATAAACTCGTGGTTATAATAATAATAATAATAATAATTACAATTTGCTGTTACAGTAAAAACACTGCCCCCTCCCCCCATGTTAAATTTAATTACTATCTGATTTCTTAAAAGAATGATTGGGAAGCTGTTGGTCTGAGTCTAAAATGTCGTACAAGAATGTGTAGTATCGTATGATTGTTCTTTTCATATGGGCGCTAGAGTGAGTTTGTTGTTGAGGCATAATAAATAACCTGATTCAGAAGGATATAACTTAAAAATAATTTTCAAATACTTGGCCCAAATTTCGGAGTAAATTTTATCTATTAATCCTGTCAGAATAAAATGAACGCTCACGTGAGAGAAGAAAAATTTATTGTAACACGCAACAACGGGAACATGTAGATAAAATAGGTCAGTCAGTCAGTCAATTAATGTCGGTTAGCTTTTCCACCGGTCTCGAGAAAGGCGTTTTGGCACAAACTTTTTCCGTATCATGACGTGAATGAAGGTTCTGCCGAAGTTCACCTAAAGTTTCCTTTAGAGGCGCGATAGATACGGGGAAAATCTTAGTTTTCGCGGCTGACAATCGGGTTTTTTTTTTTTTTTTGTACGCGCGCGCGTAGGCAGCTGGGCATAATTCAGATGTAGTGGGGTAATTTATTTTTGTGAGGTAACACTTTTGCTACTTTGGAACATTAAAAGATATATTTATATGAAAATATCCAGAAACAGTTTTAGTGTCGGGAAAAAAAGACATTTTCGTCCTGATTAGGTTTGATTATTATATTTACGAATGATGGCCAACTTTATGTTCGTGGGCCGGTTTCTTTCTTAGTTTATAGTATGGGTACCGAAACTGATTGTCATTGTAATACCTTTTTAAGTAAATCTGAATTAGGCTCCCATGAATCCTACTTGTATTTGCTGTATTATTGAGGCCTTTTATCCTCTTTTTAAATTCACTATTCAGCATTAAACTAACTTGAATAATGTAACAAACTCTACTCTGTAATTTTAGTGTAAAAATTGTAGGATAAAGTTGCCAATGGTCGCGTATCGGTCCTAATGTCGCGCATTTGACTTATAAAACCCCACAAAATAGTGTTATAGTGAAGGAAATAAAATTAGTGTAAACATTACTTCTAGTAACGAAGTTACTAGAAGTAATGTTTCGCATAAATTTCATTCATTACTAGAAGTAACGTTTTACATGAATTTTATTTCCTTCACTGTAACAGTATCTTGGAAATTTTTTTTTAAGTCACATGTGCGACATTAGGAGCGATGCGCGACCATTGACAACTTTACCCTAATGACCGATGTGGAGATGCTCGTATAAACAGAAATGCAAATTTAAAGAGTTATTTACCGGGTCAGGTCAGATAAAATACCTTGGCGGCTCACCAGTTGACCAGCTATGATTTAATGACTCTACAGAAACCACCGTTCTACCCCTGAATTGCATCCGAAACTCTTAACGTCCCCTTCCCGATTCGATGTTTAAAAGTTTGGTTAGTTATGTAGTTTTTTAGATATGTGGATCTAAAAAGAGTGTACCTCGCCAATGTGGCGAGTTCGCTCCTCGTAGTCGCGACGCCTCGTATATATATATACACATATACACACGTTGTATATTTCTAAAAGTTACGTTCACTCCAATTCAGTGCTATCTTTTGTATCACTTTCCTCCTGCATGAAAAATAGCTACTACTGTCATAGATGCTTTTTGGCGTTCAATTTAGGTTAGAAGAAGAAGAAAAGTCAAAATCAAGGTCGGGTTTTCGAGATGCCTCTACACTCTGCGTTTGAAAGATGGGAGGTCATAGACAGGAGAAAAAATGGATTGAGGAAGATTGTTCCAGAGTTGACTGGTTGAGTAGATGAAAGACTGAAAATACCAATTAACCCTTGCATTAGATAGTTGGGCAGAAAAGGAATGAGAAAATGTAGAAAGTCTGGTACTGCATGCTCTCCTTAAAGGAGGAGGCATGCAGTTAGAGTGTACAGAAGAGCAATGTCCATTATAAGAGAGAGAGAGTTACAAGGAAAAGAAGTACCTCAAAAGGCCTTGCGGCCCATACCGAGGAGGTACCAATGGCAACGGGTGCCACGGAAAATTTTCTACACACTCAAATAGTGTACAAAATTTGGTCTAACCTTTTCTTGAACTGATCACAGAGGAACTGTTCACAGCTTCCGAAGGTAACCTGTTCCATGTGTCACAGATCTTATACGTAAAGTAATTCCCACACACACTAGTCCTAAACCGTTTCAAATCCAACTTCCAACCATTGTTGCGAGTTGGGTTATCATTTAAACTAAACATACTTCTAAAATCGACATCGTTGAACCCGCGTAAGAGCTTGAAAACCTCGATCAGTTGACCGCGCAGCCTCCGAGTTTCAAGCGAAAACAAGTTCAGGGTGCGTAACCGTCGATTGTAGCCCATATGCCTAACGGAAGGGATTAACTTTGTGGCCCTCGCCTGCACTCGCTCCAGCCTCTCAATATCTTCCTGAGGGTGGGCGACCAGAACTGCACAGCATACTCCAGGTGCGGCCGAACAAGGGAATTGTACAGTGAGAGCACAATCTCCTTGTTCCGAAACTGAAATTGCCTCCTGATATAACCCAATAGTTTCTGGGCTTTCTTTTCCACCTCTACACACTGTTTCGTAAACTTAAGGTCGCTGCTAATTAGCACACCCAAGTCCTTTTCTAAATCAGTCACCTCGATATTACTACCCAACATCGAGTAGTCCGACTTGGGATTGGCGTAGCCAATGTGCATCACTTTGCATTTACCCAAGTTAAACGGCATTTGCCATTTTTCGGACCACTCTCCTATCCTACTTAGGTCCGCACGCAGTTCCTCGATCGCTTCGGGCGTCCCAACATTGGCCCCAAGCTTGGTGTCATCAGCGAATTTGGCGAGCCGACTGACGATGAGAGAGAGAGAGAGAGAGAGAGAGAGAGAGAGAGAGAGAGAGAGAGAGAGAGAGAGTTACAAGGAAAAGAAGTACCTCAAAAGGCCTTGCGGCCCATACCGAGGAGGTACCAATGGCAACGGGTGCCAGGGAAAATTTTGTCTTTCAACTATGCTAGCAGTAGTAGAAAACTGGATAGAAGAGTAGAAGGCTCTCTCCCCACCCTCCGCTCCCTCCCTGCCAGAGGCAGGTACGGAAAAAGGTTGAAGAAAATACCTTGACCCTGGAAAAGTAGCCAAGGAAATTTTACAGGAAAGTGGAGAATATATAAATAGCTCTATATTTACCTTGCTCACAGAGACACCGTGCAAACGAACTCCTGCAGAGTTTTCTTATGTTTTAATAAAACTATCAACGTGTTAAAGTAATTCCCACATATACTAGTCCTAAATCGTTTCAAATCCAACTTCTAACCATTGTTGCGAGTTGGGTTATCATTTGAACTAAACATGCTTCTAAAATCGACATCTTTGAACCCGCGTCACGTAAGCGTCGATTGTAGCCCATATGCCTAACGAAAGGGATTAACTTTGTGGCATTTTTCGCCAGTTTCCAATCTACCTACCTACTTCCCCACCAATACCCAGCGCGCGCACTTCGGCCATTAGCCGGCGGTGAGGTACCTTATCAAAGGCCTTCTAATCAATCGCCCTACTCTTATCATACTCACTCAACATGACGTAGAAAAACTCGAGCATGATGGTGAGACACGACCTATGCCGTCTAAACCCATGCTGGAGTCCCCAAGTAGCTTGTAGGAATCCAAATGGTCAACAATCCTACTCGCTATTATCCCCTCTAAATATTTACCTACGACTGAAGTTAAATGGTGTTATTTATAGAGGTTCCAAGCCTCTCTTCCCACGCATGAGATAGCAGTAGCGTCCTAATCGTAACAGTAGAGAAAAAGACAATACTAAAAGTTTTCTTTTTTTTTGCAGTCAGAGGAGAACATCCCTAACCTAAGCTAAAAGGACAGAGTGGGATGGGAAGGGGTCCTAGTAACCCACGGGACAGGTTTGTACAACAGACTTCACCCGCCCTCCCGAAAGAGAGAGAACCTAAAGGAATTGGCAGCCAATTTCTCTAGAATCCCACGACTCGGGACCGGAGGGCTGTCACACCCCAAGTATAAAGTTTACAACACGCAGGAGAGAGAGAGAGAGAGTTACAAGGAAAAGAAGTACCTCAAAAGGCCTTGCGGCCCATACCGAGAGAGAGAGAGAGAGAGTTACAAGGAAAAGAAGTACCTCAAAAGGCCTTGCGGCCCATACCGAGAGAGAGAGAGAGAGAGAGAGTTACAAGGAGTTACAAGGAAAAGAAGTACCTCAAAAGGCCTTGCGGCCCATACCGAGGAGGTACCAATGGCAACGGGTCCAGGGAAAATTTTGTCTTTCAACTATGCTAGCAGTAGTAGAAAACTGGATAGAAAAGTAGAAGGCTCTCTCCCCACCCTCCGCTCCCTCCCTGCCAGAGGCAGGTACGGAAAAAGGTTGAAGAAAATACCTTGACCCTGGAAAAGTAGCCAAGGAAATTTTACAGGAAAGTGGAGAATATATAAATAGCTCTATATTTAGCTTGCTCACAGAGACACCGAGCAAGCGAACTCCTGCAGAGTTTTCTGAGGTTTTAATCTTAAACTATGAGTGTGTTCTGTACTTTGTCTAGCCTATTTTTAAACAGATTTACACTTTGACTGGAAACATCCTCTGAGGGAAGTTGGTTCCAGATATCAACTATTTTACAGGAAAAGAAATTTCCGCAGACTGAGGTCCTAAATGTCTTTACACACTCAAATAGTGTGCAAGATTTCGTCTAACCTTTTCTTGAACTGATCCACAGAGGAACTGTTCACAACTTCCGAAGGTAACCTGTTCCATGTGTCACAGATCTTATACGTAACGTAATTCCCACACACACTAGTCCTAAACCGTTTCAAATCCAACTTCCAACCATTGTTGCGAGTTTGGTTATCATTTAAACTAAACATACTTCTAAAATCGACATCGTTGAACCCTCGTAAGAGCTTGAAAACCTCGATCAGTTGACCGCGCAGCCTCCGAGTTTCGAGAGAGAGAGAGAGAGAGAGTTACAAGGAGTTACAAGGAAAAGAAGTACCTCAAAAGGCCTTGCGGCCCATACCGAGGAGGTACCAATGGCAACGGGTGCCACGGAAAATTTTCTACACACTCAAAGAGTGTGCAAAATTTGGTCTAACCTTTTCTTGAACTGATCCACAGAGGAACTGTTCACAACTTCCGAAGGTAACCTGTTCCATGTGTCACAGATCTTATACGTAACGTAATTCCCACACACACTAGTCCTAAACCGTTTCAAATCCAACTTCCAACCATTGTTGCGAGTTGGGTTATCATTTAAACTAAACATACTTCTAAAATCGACATCGTTGAACCCTCGTAAGAGCTTGAAAACCTCGATCAGTTGACCGCGCAGCCTCCGAGTTTCAAGCGAAAACAAGTTCAGGGCGCGTAACCGTCGATTGTAGCCCATATGCCTAACGGAAGGGATCAACTTTG
The DNA here is from genome assembly GCA_023014485.1 of Bathynomus jamesi. NCBI lineage: Eukaryota > Metazoa > Arthropoda > Malacostraca > Isopoda > Cirolanidae > Bathynomus > Bathynomus jamesi. The sequence continues at coordinate 223,379 of JAJOZX010003893.1, forward strand.
TGGCCCTCGCCTGCACTCGCTCCAGCCTCTCAATATCTTTCCTGAGGGTGGGCGACCAGAACTGCACAGCATACTCCAGGTACGGCCGAACAAGGGAATTGTACAGTGAGAGCACAATCTCCTTGTTCCGAAACTGAAATTGCCTCCTGATATAACCCAATAGTTTCTGGGCTTTCTTTTCCACCTCTACACACTGTTTCGTAAACTTAAGGTCGCTGCTAATTAGCACACCCAAGTCCTTTTCTAAATCAGTCACCTCGATATTACTGCCCAACATCGAGTAGTCCGACTTGGGATTGGCGTAGCCAATGTGCATCACTTTGCATTTACCCAAGTTAAACGGCATTTGCCATTTTTCGGACCACTCTCCTATCCTACCTAGGTCCGCACGCAGTTCCTCGATCGCTTCGGGCGTCCCAACATTGGCCCCAAGCTTGGTGTCATCAGCGAATTTGGCGATCCGACTGACGATGCCACCGTCGATATCATTTATGTAAATGGTAAACAACAGTTTAAAAATAGGTTAGACAAAGTACAGAACACACTCATAGTTTAAGATTAAAACCTCAGAAAACTCTGCAGGAGTTCGCTTGCTCGGTGTCTCTGTGAGCAAGCTAAATATAGAGCTATTTATATATTCTCCACTTTCCTGTAAAATTTCCTTGGCTACTTTTCCAGGGTCAAGGTATTTTCTTCAACCTTTTTCCGTACCTGCCTCTGGCAGGGAGGGAGCGGAGGGTGGGGAGAGAGCCTTCTACTTTTCTATCCAGTTTTCTACTACTGCTAGCATAGTTGAAAGACAAAATTTTCCCTGGCACCCGTTGCCATTGGTACCTCCTCGGTATGGGCCGCAAGGCCTTTTGAGGTACTTCTTTTCCTTGTAACTCCTTGTAACTCTCTCTCTCTCTCTCTCTCTCTCTCTCTCTCTCTCTCTCTCTCTCTCTCTCTCTCTCTCGCTCTCTCTTCTCGCAGGGGGTATAAAGGTTATGCACATTTCTTCTGGATGTAGTAAACTTTATACTTGGGGTGTGACAGCCCTCCGGTCCCGAGTCGTGGGATTCTAGAGGAACTGGCTGCCAGCTCCTTTAGGTTCTCTCTCTCTTTCGGGAGGGCGGGTAAAGTATTTTGCACAATCCCGTCCCGTGGGTTACTAGGACCCCATCCCATCCCTACTCTGTCCTTTTAGATTACGTTAAGGTTGTTCTCCTCTCACTGCAAAAAAAAAAAAAAAAAAAAAAAAAACTTTTCTTTTAGTATTAAGTCTTTTTCTCTTCTTTTACTATTAGGACCCTACTGCTACCTCATGCGTGGGAAGAGAGGCTTTGGAACCTCTATAAATAACACCATTTAACGCTCGTAGGTTGTGAGAGACTGGGATGGAGGGGTCCCAGGCGTAGGGGCGCGATGAATGGAGTGTGGCTAGTGCCCCGTTAAGCCCATTCCTAACGCGTAATGGCTTGACCAGCCCCCTGCGACCGTTCTTTGGTGACCAATTGATGGTGCTTGGCTGTACTGCTCTGAGGTGAGAGGGCTTTACTGCCCAGCTGGCTGCCAGGCCAGCGTAAAGTCTCGGGCGTAGCCTCTGGGTCTGGTGGGATATCCCTTGAACACTGGATTCTAAGAGTCTGGCCCACTTGTGAGTGACTAGTAAGACTTAGTAAGGGGCTGCATCTCGCTGTCGCTCCTGGCGGAAAATCCGTGACGCTTGCGTCGCGAGTGTTTGTCAGTTGGTAGCTGCGACACGTTTGGGACGGTCCGGCCCTGGGGAGACCTTTGGTCGGTGCGGCAGCAGGAGAGGTGTAGTCTTCTGGAAGGAATGAACGTCACTTGCGAAAAGGCGGGTGCGGCTACGCGCGGGATTAATTCACCCCCCCCCCCTTTTTATATACTGGTCATAACGTTTTTGGATAGTTTTCATTGCTAGAACGCTTTATCTTATTCAGAGTATTCAGAAAAAACAAAAAAAAGAGAAAATATGGCAGGGCCAGCTAAATTGAAAGCAGAATGCTTTAAATGTAAAGTTAATCATTGGTGCGTAGACTTCCCAGAGGGTATATCAGCGATATCACATCCCTTAGTGTATGTTTGTTTTGTAAACTTAGAGACAACCACGAAAAGGAAGTTAAAGAGCTAAAGGAATTAGTAAAAAAGCTTGAAGCTAGGGTCGTAGCACTGGAAATCCAACCCAGTGGACAAGATCAAATTAAAAACACACCAGCAGATTCAAACTGTAAGATTAAGTATCAAGAACAAAGGGAGGGCTCAAAGAAGGGGCTGATAGAGAAGGGTGGGAAGGGATCGATAGAGAAGGGTGGGAAGGGGCCTGCTGATGGCCCAAAGAAACCGAAGGATGTAGCTACCTGTCGGGGTGGGTCGGGTGGTGTAACTGCGTGTATGGGTGGCGACGGGTTTCGAAAGGTCTCGGGCAAGAAGGCTGCGAAGCCGAAGCCTGAGACCCCAGTTGCCCCTGTCAAGACCTCTAACCGCTTTAGTCTCCTGTGCTCGAAGGAGGAAGACACCGTTTTGATTGGGGACTCGCAGATCAGGGGCCAGGAGAAGTACTTTGCTTCTGCAAACCGGGATGGGAGGAAGGTAAGGTGCTTACCTGGGCGGGGAACGGCGCACTTAAGGAAGGAGGTAGAGAAGGTGCGCGTGGATAGTCGGAGGACTGCGATCGTTGTCCACGCTGGTGGCAATGACCTGTTCCTCAAAGGCGGTGGGGTAGGTCTTACAGAAGGGATCATCACCGAGATCATGTCTCTTGCGGATGATCTAAAACTGAAGACAGACAGGGGAATGTTAATGGGTATTTTACCGCGAATGAATGTCAGTGACCACTCGCTCAGTAAGGTCATTGGCATCAACGAGAGGGTACAAGACTTGTGCGTTCCGCTGGGCGTGAAGTTTATTGACCCCTTCGATGCATTTTCGGGTAGGTGGGACCTTTACCAGAGGGATGGTGTCCACCTCAATGACAAGGGTAAAGGTGTGCTAGGCGCGCTGCTCGACCGGCACCTATACAGAATGGTGAGGTCGAGTCCTGGGAGAGATGATGGGCCCCCACCGGGGAGAGATGAGGATGAGCCGGTGGCGGACGTACCTTCGACTGAAGGGTGCGGCGAAGTACAGATGGGTGACCCTCCTCCTACGTTGGAGGGGGCTCAGTCTCCTGTGGAAGTTGCCCCCTCGTTAGTGAGGGGCTCTTCAACTCCCGACAGCCTGGCTGTTCGGGAAACGGGTCGTGCTAGGGGGCGGTCAGAATAGGGAAGGCTCCCTCCGTGCAATGCTTTTTAATGCTAGGTCAATTAGGAACAAGTTTCGCGAGCTACGGGCGCTCTTAGCATCAGAATACCAGGATATCGTTGCTATCACCGAGTCCTGGATTCATACTGATCGTAGGGACTACGTTGGGGAGTTCGAAATTCCCGGGTATAGAATGTTTCGCAAAGACCGCACCCGTGGGGAGGGGGGTGGGGTACTAATATACGTCAGAGACACGTTGAGTCCGGTTGACTGCCAGTTCCGGTCGGAACGGGAGCTGCTTGGCGTCGATCTGAACGTGGGAGGGACGAACTATAGGTTAATCTTGGTGTACAGACCTCCGCATCTCCTCCTCGAGGAGGATACAGCCCTGTACACCGAACTCAGTAGCCTGCTAGGGGATAGGGTGTGTGTAGTTTTAGGAGACTTCAACTGTCGCGGCATAAAGTGGGAAAACAGGACTGCCGATGCTGAAGGGAGGAGGCTAGTTGACTTTGCTGATGAGAACTTCCTCACTCAGTGGGTCAACGAGCCTACACGAGGCGAAAGCGTTCTAGACTTAGTATTCACGACCGAAGACAACCTCGTCACTGGCCTCACCGTTGACGAATCGTTGGGCGGGAGTGATCACGGTATTATTAGGTTCCGTGTGTGTCCCTCGGGTGAAGCGTAGTAACTCGAGAGGCAGTAAGCTCGATCTCCGGCGGGCGAACTTTGTTAGCCTCAGGGATAGCGTAGCAGAGATGGGGTTAGAGGTTGGCGGCGATGTTGAGGGAGTGTGGAGTGCATTCCGGGATGAGTTTATGGTGCTGCAGTCTGCTGCCATACCCTCAAAACGGTCACCCCTGCTTCAACGCAGCCTAAGTGGTTCAATCGTGGCATCGCTTCGGCTATCCGAAATAGGAAAGTAGTGTATAGGAGGGCGAAGGCCAATCGTTCCCACGAGAACACTGAAGCGTATGTCCGCCTGTGTAGGGAAGTGAAGGCGAAGGTTAGGCTAGCGAAACGTAACGAAGAACTACGGGTGGCAAGCCTCTGCAAGGGAACCCTAAGGAGTTCTTCAGTTATGTTAATAGTAGAAAGCCTATTAGAAGCATGATAGGTCCTTTAAAGGACGGAAGCGGCGTTCTGCGGACCTCCGACGCGGACATCGCTAAGGTGCTTAATGAGTACTTTGCGGGAGTGTTCACCAGGGAGGATACCCGCGTCATCCCCGAGCCAGCTGTGAGGCACGAAGGTGCTGACCTGGATAGTGTTAGATGTACCGCGACAGTCGTTGCTCATAGAATAGACAAACTGAGCGCGTTTAAGGCTCCTGGGCCAGACCAGTTTTCTCCCCAGTGTTTTGCGAGAAGTGCGCGACCAGGTGGCTCCCCACCTGGCTACAGTCTTCAACAAATCGTTGGAGATGGGCCAGGTGCCTGGTGACTGGAGAGAGGCCAACGTGACCCCTATCTTAAGAAAGGGGATCACGAAAGTCCAGGGAACTATCGTCCTATTAGTCTCACTTCAGTTGTAGGTAAATTATTAGAAAGGATAATAGCTGATAGAATCGTTGACCATTTGGATTCCTACAAGCTGCTTGGGGACTCCCACATGGGTTTAGACGGCATAGGTCGTGTCTCACCAACTTGCTCGAGTTTTTCCACGTCATGTTGAGTGAGTACGATAAGAGTAGGGCGATTGATATACTTTATCTCGACTTTCAGAAAGCCTTTGATAAGGTACCTCACCGCCGGCTAATGGCGAAAGTGCGCGCGCTGGGTATCGGTGGGGAAATAGGTAGGTGGATTGAAAACTGGCTAGGAATAGGCGGCAGAGGGTGGTAATTAAAGGGGCTATTCGGGTTGGGCCTCGGTCACTAGTGGGGTTCCTCGGGGTTCCGTTTGGGGCCACTGTTGTTTACCATTTACATAAATGATATCGACGGTGGCATCGTCAGTCGGATCGCCAAATTCGCTGACACCAAGCTTGGGGCCAATGTTGGGACGCCCGAAGCGATCGAGGAACTGCGTGCGGACCTAGGTAGGATAGGAGAGTGGTCCGAAAAATGGCAAATGCCGTTTAACTGGGTAAATGCAAAGTGATGCACATTGGCTACGCCAATCCCAAGTCGGACTACTCGATGTTGGGCAGTAATATCGAGGTGACTGATTTAGAAAAGGACTTGGGTGTGCTAATTAGCAGCGACCTTAAGTTTACGAAACAACGTGGTAGAGATGAAAGAAAGCCCAGAAACTATTGGGTTATATCAGGAGGCAATTTCAGTTTCGGAACAAGGAGATTGTGCTCTCACTGTACAATTCCCTTGTTCGGCCGTATCTGGAGTATGCTGTTGCAGTCTGGTCGCCCACCCTCAGGAAAGATATTGAGAGCTGGAGCGAGTGCAGGCGAGGGCCACAAAGTTGATCCCTTTCCGTTAGGCATATGGGCTACAATCGACGGTTACGCGCCTGAACTTGTTTTCGCTTGAAACTCGGAGGCTGCGCGGTCAACTGATCGAGGTTTTCAAGCTCTTACGAGGGTTCAACGATGTCGATTTTGAAGTATGTTTAGTTTAAATGATAACCCAACTCGCAACAATGGTTGGAAGTTGGATTTGAAACGGTTTTAGGACTAGTGTGTGTGGGAATTACGTTACGTATAAGATCTGTGACACATGGAACAGGTTACCTTCGGAAGTTGTGAACAGTTCCTCTGTGGATCAGTTCAAGAAAGGTTAGACGAAATCTTGCACACTATTTGAGTGTGTAAAGACATTTAGGACCTCAGTCTGCGGAAATTTCTTTTCCTGTAAAATAGTTGATATCTGAAACCAACTTCCCTCGAGGATGTTTCCAGTCAAAGTGTAAATCTGTTTAAAAATAGGCTAGACAAAGTACAGAACACACTCATAGTTTAAGATTAAAACCTCAGAAAACTCTGCAGGAGTTCGCTTGTCGGTGTCTCTGGAGGCAAGCTAAATATAGAGCTATTTATATATTCTCCACTTTCCTGTAAAATTTCCTTGGCTACTTTTCCAGGGTCAAGGTATTTTCTTCAACCTTTTTCCGTATCTGCCTCTGGCAGGGAGGGAGCGGAGGGGTGGGGAAGAGAGCCTTCTACTTTTCTATCCAGTTTTCTACTACTGCTAGCATAGTTTGAAAGACAAAATTTTCCCTGGCACCCGTTGCCATTGGTACCTCCTCGGTATGGGCCGCAAGGCCTTTTGAGGTACTTCTTTTCCTTGTAACTCCTTGTAACTCTCTCTCTCTCTCTCTCTCTCTCTCTCTCTCTCTCTCTCTCTCTCTCTCTCTCTCGAGAGAGAGAGAGAGAGAGAGAGAGGAGAGAGAGAGAGAGAGATATGCTTAAATCACCAGGGCCGGATTCCATATATCCCATACAACTAAAATAATTAAAGGAAGGCATTGTTGTGTGCCGTTAACAAATATTTTTAATGCGTCTATTTCTGAGGGGTGTGTACCAGATAATTTCAAGTTAGCAAATGTAACGCCTATTTTTAAGAAAGGCAATAAAGGTGCGGCGGGAAACTATAGGCCAATCAGTTTAACGTCTGTTGTAGGTAAGATACTGGAATCGATAATTAGGGATTGTATAGTCGAACACTTAGAATTGCATAACTTGGCTAGAAATGAGAATTGCGTGGCTAGAAATACGCAGCAGTTTTAAGCAAAACAAATCTTGCTTAACTAATCTTTTAGAATTTTTCCAAAGTGTGGTTGAAGTTTACGATAGTCATCGGGCGGTAGATGTAGTGCATTTAGATTTTTAAAAAGCGTTTGACACCGTACCGCACAAAAGACTCGTTGAAAAAAACTAAGGCTCATGCCTTAACTTCTACGTCAAAGTGAAGCACCACTTCAAATTTGGTCCTGCACACGTTTTTTCAAGCCTGAGGCTGCTGAGGAACCAGACTACCAAGGTCAGGAACATCATCTCTGCTGTAGTGATAAGAGGAGCTTACCACGCACATCCTGAGAACATCCTGGCTTCATTCCTGTGCAGTGAGGATGAGCATCAGAGAGCTTTTGCTGTGAGCCAGATAGAGAAGATCAGAGAAGGAAGAGACTTTGGTGATAAGACAGTGAAGCCCCATAAAAATCCCAAAGTCAACCTGCAAGCCACTTCACCTGAGGATCTTATCAACTGGGAATCGGAGAATATTTACGAGTATATTTTCACCTGCAGGATGACCTTGACTGAGCTCGAGGATCTCGGGAAAACCACTCAAAGTGGACGCTTTCTCTGTTCATACTCAGTTCTGCGAGAGAGCTGTACAGGAAGTCTCAACTGCTTCCCAAGCTGTGTACGGTCACGAGAGGAGAGATGGGTGGGTGAGAGCCAGGATAGACCATCGAGAAATGCTCCCAGTGTTCAGATCGAAGCAGGACATACTTAAGAGCTTTTCAGGTTCGAGTGGCTGATGAAGAGGCTGAAGCCATCGTTAATGCTCATAAGAACTGAAAGTCCTCATAAGATCATAATATAAGATCTTATGAGGCCACACTTTTCAGGGATCCAGGAAGAACAGGCGTGTAAACCTACACGTGGAGGTAGCAAGTCTCCCGCTACTCGATCAGAGTAGAGCTGGTGAGCCGCGCCTATTCTTTGAAGAAAAACTTAAAATTCTTAAGTTTTACTTGAAATCTAAACATTTTTTCAGCACCCAGATGTGTTGAAACACTGAAGAAAGCAAGGATGAGGTCAGAAAAGCAGCTTTTAGACTAAATCATATGCAGAACAGCTGCGCGCTTTGGTTTGAGTGCCCTGAGGCTGTGTTAGGCAGCCTTCAAATCAGACAATCGCGATTTTGACCATGAAAATGAGATTTTTCGGAAAAATTGCAAATAATAAGCCCATCTTAGAATTAATTTTTGCATAGGAATACATATTAGCCACTTTGTTTTTCCAAAATTTCAACCCTGAACCCAGAGTATGATATGCCCTACAGGTCCATTATCTGGTGTGACATGGTCTACATAGATGCTTCCAGGTTCTTTCACAATAACAGTGTTCTTTTATCTTTCCACTTTTAGTGAATGTGTTATCTTTCCTTCTATCAAATCCAAAGCACTCCATCTTCAAATTTTCGGATTTAGACCTAAAAGTATTTGTTTCACCCATGCGATTTCTATCTCTCTCTAATTTCTTTCTGTCAAGCATGTTGGTGTGGTTAAAGATCCCCATATCTTTTAAAGCTGCATTGACTATTGCAGCTGTAGCTCTACAACTTACACGATAACGATCTGCTGTTCATGCTAGGTTTTTATAGGAGTGCCTGTTCTGAATATTCTCAGTCAATTCTAAATCGGCCTCGTAATCTACATCCTGACTCTGAATCTACATCAATGTCTTCGGTATTTTTTATAAATTCCGATGGTAAAACATTGGTGGCTTCAGTCATTTCTTCTTGTGCTTTTAGTTGACTGTTTTGTGCTTCTTTGGCTCTTGCTAAAGATCACCTCTTTGTTGAACTAGCTATGCGATCAATTGGTCCTAACTGATTTTTTGCTTTGTTTTCGACCCACAAAAGACTCCCATTCTGCCATTGGTATTTTATCCTTACACCTGCAAGATTTCCTATCAATTCCCTTATCATAGCATTCACAAGAAGATATATCAAACATTTCATCATACTGAGCTACTTCTAAGGCAAAACTTTCATTTCTTCGATGTAACGGCACCTTGTTCAGTTTTGAGGCTGCTTCTATTGGTCGACTGACTTTAAGATAGATACCTTTGGTGTTAATTGTAGGAAAAGAAAATTTCATCCAAATGTCTTCAATATCCTTTACAACCACCCTGTAACAATCATTAGCAGTTGCTGATCCTTTTGATTTAGCTTCTTCACGATGGCGCACAAAAAGGTAGTGTCTCACAACAACTGCTTTTGAAGGAGTCATGGCTTTCTGGGAATTCCGTAGGATATCCAAAGGCTGCATTTGAGGACTTGCTTCTAGTAGTCAGTTTAGATTCAGAAGTAAAATCAAATTATATGTAATTTATAATTTATGATAATTCAAATTATAATTAAAGCAAATGCAAATTATTTCTCTTTATCTGAAACAAAAATATCAAGCACTAAACAAACAACTTATCATGTAACATATAACAACATTAAACATATGCAGATATGAAGGTAAAAAAGGGAGGAGGGGCATGTAATAGGGGTAGTAGGGTAGCACATGCTTGATTTTTTAATATTTTAAGATGATAAAATGAAACTTTTAAGAAATAAAAAAATTTCCCATTTTCGACCCAGCCTAAATTATATATACAGTATATGTATGTATTCTTTTGAAGAGAAATTTTCCTTCCATGAAACAGATGGGCGTTCCGAATAGGATTGCTGTACCTGGTTACTCACAGATACATATTACCATAATTAAGTCGTGGGTAGGATGCTTGTAAAAAATTAAAACAAAATTCCAAACTTTTAAGCCATTCAGTATTCCTTCTTTAATTGGTTTTATTGGATTTGCTTGAACGTTTTATCTCCGCACGCACATTGGTCTCTTCGTAATTACGTTCATAGATAGCATTCCTGATGAAATTGGCCTTAATCGATCCTTTCATTCTTTTTAAGTACTTGAAGGAAGCGTGCGATACGAAACAGATCGGCGAGCTCGTGTTCGGCTCTGTCGCCTTGGCCTTCAAAGGAGCGTCTGCAAAACTCCACCTGATGAAAGAACCCTCACGCATCCTCATGTCCAGGACCTGCAGGGCCCCTAGGTCTTATCGGTCCCCACGAACGAGTTGGTACGTTTCATTTTGATTACCATATTAATTATTACTGGTTATTTATTAGTCCCTTTACGAGTTAAGTTTCTGTGGATTGAAAGTATAGAGTTACTACTGAAATTTGATTCTTCAGATCAGTGGTCCCCAAAGTGGGGTCCGTTTAAAGGTGCAGAAATCAAAGCTGGCAGAGTTGCTAATTCATGATTTCTGAACATTTACAATGAGCAACCGCGGTATCTGTCTCCGGGTTTTGCCCGTTAAGTTTTTTTCGTCATCTTTGTGATCTGTTTGCAATTCTTTTGTAACCATTTTTAGAATTATGGTAATAAATTTTACTGACTATAAAACTTCGAAAACTGGGTTTTTCCTATATAACTCTACTGAAGTCCAATCTGGTATACTACAATTATAGTACAAACGAAAGAGAGTATGTACATATAAATTTTCAACCTTTTCTGAAATCCAGACAGTAACTGGGCAGCGCTTCTTTTCAGTACAGCTTCCATGTAAGATAGTTTTGGGATGTTAAAAATAGGGTTTCGGTGGTGTAGTGGTTAGCGTCGCTGACTACGAATCCATCAGCCCCAGGATCGAGACCCGATGACGGCAGGCAGCGCGCAGCAAAACCCAGCTGTTCATCCTTCCATGCAATAAAAGAAATTGGTTGGTAAATAAATGGGTACACTAGGTAGCCTAGTGGTTAAAAAGCTGGGCTGGGCTGCTGGTGGGGCGTGGTTCGGATTCCACGTTAAACTGTAGGTCTAAGGTGGAGTGACAAGCTTGACCTTCGTCAAACTGAACAATTCGGGCGGGAGCTAAACCATGGTTTATCGAAGGGGTGCTTTTCCTGAAAAAGTTTGGGAAACACTGCTTTAGGATGTAGTTAGGGAGAATCCCTTTGGGGTATGCTCTTGCATACATTTTGGGTCCTACAGTACGCATTGACTACTAAAATATCGTGAGTATTATAATTTAATAATAACTTTTAAAGGTTCCTCACTTAGGTATTCACAAATTTACTGAACGTGTTTTTTAATTTGAATTTACTTTTCCCAAGTAAATCATTTGTAACACTTTGAGGAAATACAGTCTTAGTGTCTTAAATTCTTGGTCTCTTCCTAACTCCTTATAATTTTTCCTTCGTAGTGACACTGGAATCGAGGACTCCTTCAGTAGTCTTTCGACTTCCTTCAGTGAAGCACAACTGTCGAAGGTAGAGTCCCTGGAAAGTTCGTGCAGTAAACCTCTCCTGAAGCCTTCATTACCTCTAGAGATGTATCCAGGGGGTTTTGGAGGGGTGAAGGCGTGCTTGAGTGAAGAGGACTCGGGCTTCAGCGGACCCCCTTCCCCCTTTTCTTCCACATGCGGGTCTTACTTGAACCCAGCGTCTCTTCCGTGCACCCCAATGGGGACACCATCTTCGCGGAGTGGTAAGGAACCACCATTCATTTTCGCTTTGTAAATGCTTTGTAACTTTAATTAGGTTCAGTGCATTTACTGAATTTCGATAAGAGTTTCATAGTTACTGATTGTTTGGGGTTGCGGGTGTGAACTCCAAGAGTCTCCCGAGCCCGAGCAATCAAACAGTAGGTGGCAGACTCAACTCAACCGCGGCGGAAGTGAGAGTTAGTTAATTCCTACTACTCAGTCTCACTGTTCTTTCGCTGTCAAGTAGCTAATTTGCTAAATGAAGAGAATAAAATTCGAATGACTGCCTGTCAAGTCATTGTTATCGACACGTTATTGATGTTTTACGATAATATTAGTTTTTTGTTGATAAGGTTCCGGAAGTAGCCTTAAAAGTTCTGGAAGTTTAAGTAGTTTGCAAAGAAGGTTCCTGAGGAACGTGGCCACATCGTTGGAGTCGTTCGGCTTCGCGAGCATCGACGAAGATAACCGGGATGAAAATCGTTTGTCCTCGTACCAAACGAAACTCGGGTTGGCTGTTATTATTGAAACAAAACAGGAGAGCCTTGAAATTGAGAAGTACGTGTTAAATTTTAAATTTTTAATTTTAATGACAGTTATATTTTAGTATCGTAAAATGGAGTCATTGGGATAATGCAGGTTAATTTGTATATTCTCAAAAATATGTTTGAATTAGTAATTTTAGCATTATAAATTAGTATTGTGAACTCGGGGGGTGGCGGAATAGACTGAAGAAAGATATGAGTGAAAAGGGACTGGAGGAAGAGGTGGCTCAAGACAGAAGTGAATGGAGAAGAAGGATCTGCAACAGCGACCCCACATAGAAGTGGGCTAATAAGGCTGCGGGAGAAAAAGAAATTAGTATTGTGAACTATATTTGACTATATTGTATAAAGATTAATGTACAATACTAAAATTACTTTTCACACATGTTTTTTTAATTAGAGTATCCCAATTACCCAGCATTATCCAAATTCTCCCATTTTACGGTAGTGAAATGTTCGAGATTAAATTTTAGTCCACTGCTTAATCATGTTTATAATGATTAAGTTCTTTAATGGCCACACACACTGCTGCATATAAGGTTTATCCTACACATTTTGTTTCCACTTGAAAGGCAAGCGGAGGAGTGGTGGTTTAACCAACAAGAGGTTTTGGACAACTTGATGAATAAACTTCAGGCAGCGTTAGAAATAGCGTACCTTCACCGAGGGAATTTCGTGTCGTCTGTGTATGAAGCAGTCTTTCAGTTGCAGCAGGTAATCATAAATAGGAATGTTTATAAGAATGTGCTCTGAATGTGTACATGTTTTGTGCCATTTTACGCATAATACTTGACCCCTCACACACACACACACACACACACACACACACACACTTGTGTTTATGGGTTAACCATGGGTTCCACTCCATACTGGTAACAGAGTACAGGTGTGAAGGCCATACAAACGGCAATCATCACTGGAGGAAGTTGACATTCTCCTTTTACTATGTAATTTACAAGACCTCTTCATCTTTTTTCTTTCATTTGGTTTAATGTTCTTTGTGGTCATAATTTCCTAGTTTGGGTCCATTTCAAGATGAGCCACAGTTTTTTATATATTATTATTTTTGAGTAAATAGGGATCCCTAATGTCTGACGTCGTCACAACTGTAGAAGCATTTGTTGACGTTCATATGATACTTAAGTTGAAATAGTTATGTCATCCGATTACCCCATCTAAACAACTAGAGAACGATAAAGTTTAAATGCTTCAATGGATAACAAGGATATGGAATAATTATGTTGTTCAAGCATGATTTGATAATAATTATCGTTCAGTGGCATATCTCCCCCCCACACGTACCTACACGATGTTTATGCGGACTTTTTTTTATAAGCTTTAAGATTAAAAACTACTTAAAATTTATATACTACAAATTTTATTTTAAAGAGCTCATAAACACCTCGTTTGAAGGGTCGTAAAGGTGTGTTGACGAGGTGAAAAATTGGGTCGTTTAATTTAATGGTTTTGACATAATTGGTATAGACATTGGGTTCATTGTCTCTCTCTCTCTCTCTCTCTCTCTCCAATCGTACGGTGATGAGATTGAAACTACTTAAATCTCGTACAAAACGTTTAGATTACTGTCTCTGTCTGTCCGTCCCACCGCAATGAAGTCGCGTCAGGAACAGGCAGGAAGCGCCTCAATCGCTCACATTCACTTCAGCTGACATGACAACAATGCACCTGCCTCAGGGAAACATTATCCACAGCCCAACCCCGCAGACTACTCCACGGTTTACCCAGACCCTTCACACACCCAGACCCGGCACATTGCCAGCCCGTCGCCCCCCATATACCACATCGCTCCACTTTTTTGTATCTAGCGCGCATCTTTCACCTTCCCAGACGTCAACGCCTCCCTCACCCAACGCCTCCCTCACCCAACGCCTCCCTCACCCAACGCCTCCCTCACCCAACGCCTCCCTCACCCAACGCCTCCCCCCCCCCCTCCCTCACCCAACGCCTCCCTCACCCAACGCCTCCCTCACCCAACGCCTCCCTCACCCAACGCCTCCCTCACCCAACGCCTCCCTCACCAACGCCTCCCTCACCCAACGCCTCCCTCACCCAACGCCTCCCACCCAACGCCTCCCTCACCCAACGCCTCCCTCACCCAACGCCTCCCTCACCCAACGCCTCCCTCACCCAACGCCTCCCTCACCCAACGCCTCCCTCACCCAACGCCTCCCTCACCCAACGCCTCCCTCACCCAACGCCTCCCTCACCCAACGCCTCCCTCACCCAACGCCTCCCTCACCCAACGCCTCCCTCACCCAACGCCTCCCTCACCCAACGCCTCCCTCACCCAACGCCTCCCTCAGCCGTCGCACCCAACGCCTCCCTCACCCAACGCAAGACGAGCATTGCGGTGGTGTGGGAGCAATTCCGGGCCCATTGCTGGACGTCTACCACGTAAGCCACTTTCCATAAGTCTCTAACGGTTCGCTCCGATACACTGACGTCTCGAGATCTTTCCAGCTCATTGCGGACGTTTGTGGCAGTCAAGCAAAACACTCAAGACGATGAAACGATCGTCACGGGCAGATGTGCAGCGCGATCTTCCAGATCCTGGTCTTCGGGTGTACTCTCCTCTCTCCACATAACGTTGGTAAACACGTCGAACCGTTGTTCTTGGAATGGAATTCCGAGCGCATCGGCGACGGTGTAACGCTGGCTCCGACCATCATCAAATTAGGGCGACGTCTCTTGCGACGTTCACGGCACTCAAATCCATTGTAAATGTCCAATTCTGAAACCCAAAAGAATTAGAAGTCTATCTGTTACTAAAGCAAATGCCTACTCCCACTAGTGGAAGAAAAATGTGGCACTAGCAGTCTAAGAGCAACTGAATGTCAGACTGTCGAATTCTTAAAAGAAGTCGAAAATTCGTTACAGCTAGTGTGTTCGCAGCTGACATTTTGTCTCGTTATTTGGTCGCCTCATAGACTATATTTTCGAATTTTAAAACTTTTATAAACAGATGCTTGCCCACGTTTTTGCTTTTCGCGTTATTCCAAGTGGGCAGATTTTTCTGCCGGTTTTTTTTTCTTTTAATTTACCGCCGATTCGTACCTAGTGTGGTACATATCTCAGCGAGGCAGCGGGTGGGTGGTGTTACTGAGGAGTTGGGGATGGTAGACCAGGGGGGGGAGCGGTGTAATGTTCAGTTTCTGGGTAGTGGGTATGAGGGGCCTGATCTCAGACACGATGAAGCAGGTGGGAATAAGTGAGGAAACGGAAAATCGCTTCCTCCGAAAAATGGGGCCCTCGGCGAGCATGAATTGTAGACGCTCGGGTATGGGAATTTCGGCCAAGTGAAGGAAACATTTTCAACGAAGAGCAGACAAGTTTGGACATTCGACCAGGAAATGCTCGACAGTGATAGGAGTATGGCAGGTAGGGCAGAGCGGGGCTGGCGATTTAGCCATAAGGTGACCATGAGTAATGCGTGTGTGTCCTAGGCGGAGACGGGCTAGAATCACTTCTTTATAGCGGGACCGGTGGAAGGAGGAGGCCCACTATCCTAATTGCGGTTTGATCTTGTGAAGTTTTTGTGTGGCCTGGTCCCATTCCCGTTGCCAGATGGAACGGAAGTGGGAGCGGAGAGTCGGGAAGAAGTCGGAGAAAGGGAGGAGGCCGGGAAGAGGCCGGCAGTAAGCAGGGCGACTTTGTCGTGCGGTCCGCCGCCTCGTTACCCTGGATGCCGACATGTGCCGGGACCCAGCAGAAGGGCATTGTCTTGTATCGGAAGGCTGTTAAAAAGTGGAAGATTTGCTGGATGGTATAGACGAGCGGATGAGGTGGGTTAAATATCTCTAGGGAGAGAAGTGCGCTTTGGGAATCTGAATAAATGACGAAGGAGCTGGCAGAGCGGGTGCGCACAATGTCGAGGGCCTCCTTAATCGCGAAGAGTTCTGCCGAGAAAACGGAAGTCTCGCGGGGCAGGCTGACGCTTCGAGAAAGCGGCTGGGCCAGTATCACCGCTGAGGCGGCTGCACCAGTCTCCGAACGGGAACCATCTGTATCCGGTGTTGGGTTGCATGTCCACGGAAGAGTGACCTGTATACCGTAGCGCTCGTGGTATTCTTCGGTAGGGCACACAGGTCCCTGCAAAACATAATAGGGGTGAGGAGCCAGGGGGGGTAGATGATGTATGAAATGGGGATAACTGAGGGGGCGGGCATGTTGGAAAGGTCAAGGAAAGAGCGGACCTCTTTAGTTAAGTGCCAGCTCCGTCCCTGGGGTGGGAGTTCAGAAATCGCCGCGCATAAAAGCGAAGAGGGTAGTCTCTGCGCACGGAGGTATGTCCTCATGAGGAGCAGACCCCATCGGAGGGCGAGGAGGAGGTAATTGCAATCCATTTGGAGGCTGGGGAAGAGCGGAAAGCACTGGTGGCGAGGCGAAGGCACCTATTAAGGACCGGGTCCAAGATACGGAGGCAGGCGTTGGAGGCTGAACCGTATACTACACTGCCATAGTCCAGTTTCGACTGGACCATGGAAGTGTAAAGGCGAAGGAGAGAGCGTCAGTCTGTGCCCCATGTGGTGTCGGGGAGGTGATCTAGGAGAGCAAGGGGACGCTGGAGGGACTGCTTCAGTTGTTTGAGATGGGGAACCCAGTTGAGCCGTCGGTCTAGAATCACGCCCAAAAATCGCGTGGAGGATACCACCTCAAGAGGATTGCTGTATAACGTAACAGAGGGAACAGGAAGGGTTGCGGGTCTTCTGCTGAAGAGCATACGCTTGGACTTTGGGGTGGAGAGGCGGAACCCCACCGACGTCGCCCATCTTTCCACCCGTAGATGGCGAGTTGAATTTGCCGTTGAACTACGGACGGCTCCCGCCCTACGAAGTAGATTGTAAGGTTATCCGCGTAGATGGAAGAACGGATGGTGGGTGGAAGGCATTTTGAGACTGTCTTCATGACGATGGAAAAAGCATAGAACACTGAGGATGCTTCCCTGTGGGACCCCGTCCTCCTGCACGAAAGTGTCTGAGAAGACTGAGTCCACCCGAACTTTAAAGGTTCGGGAGGATAGGAAGCCCCTGATGAAGGTCGGCATGGCTCCGACGAGCCCTAGACTTTGGAGCTGACTAAGGATTATTGTCCGATATGTGGTGTCGTAGGTCTTCTGGATGTCAAAAAATATTGATAGGACGAACTGTCCACTGTCGAAGGCATTCTGTATGTCACGGCTGAGGAGCAGGAGGGGATCAGTGGTGGAGCGAAATTGTCTGAAGCCGGACTGGGTAGCCGAGAAGGAATTACTATTTTCCAGGAAGAACGATAGTCGCGTCGCGACCATTTTTTTCGAAAATTTTGCAGGCACAACACGTTAGGGCGATTGATCCGTAGTTTGTGGGATCGAGGGAATCTTCGCCGGGTTTGGGGATAGGGATTACGTAGGCCTCCCTCCACCGGGAGGGAAGGTGCCCTCTATCCATATGCGGTTGTATAGGTCTAGTAGAAAATTTTGTAAGGTAGGTGGATGTGCTGGATCATGCTGTAGGGGATACCGTCCGGGCCGGGACAAGGGGATCGTCGAGAGGCCAGTGCCGCCTGTAGTTCACGCATGGTGAACAACCGGTTGTAGGAGCTGTCTATGGACGGTGAAGAGGAGCTATTTTTAGGGGCGGGTACGAGGGAGCTAACTGCAGAGGAAGAAACGGCGGCGAAGGTAGAAGCTAGATGGTTTGCCACTGATTTTGGCTCGTATAGGAGTCCGTCGTTAGTCCGGAGGACCGGGGGTCGGGAGGGGACATGTCGCCTCTCGACGCCCCGTACCTTCTTCCAGATGGTAGCCGAAGGTGTGGTGGTGGTGACGCCGGATACAAAGGCACGCCAAGAAGCTCGGCGCGTTGTCTTCATTGTACGGCGGGCGATGGATGGGAAGTCGCGTATGGTAGAAGCGTCGAGTAGCTGTCTTCTTGGCGCGTACGGCTTCCGTGCACTCTGGGGTCCACCAAGGTCCCCGTCGGGCGCGGGGATAGGTGGAGGATCGCGGGATGCTAGTGCATGCAGCCGCTACCACGTTTGATTCGAAGTATGCGATGCACTCGTAGGAGAATGGGAAGTGGGCAGTCGTAAGGGTTGTATATGTATCGTCGTGGAAGCGGGACCAATTAGCTTTTACAGTAATCCATTTCTCCAGTACCCGAACGGTCTGGTCGGGCCAATTGAGCGTGAGTTAAACAGGGAAATGGTCACTTCCATAATCCTCTTGGAGGACTCGCCATGTGAAATCTAGGAGGGCATCGGTCGAAACGAAGAACAGGTCTATACAGGATGGAGTGCAGGTGGTGACATGATAGAATGTAGGAGAGCCATCACTGAGGCACTCAAAGAAGAGCTCGGTCATGATATTGATCAGGGTCGGGGCCATATAGGTGGAGTGTGTGTCTCCCCACATGGGGTGGCGACTATTGAAATCGCCTAGTAGTAGAAAGGGCCTGTGGAGTTGTACCACCTCCACCAGGTCATCGCGGGAGACTTGAGTGTGGGGAGGGAGGTATATTGAACAGACGGTGTACTGTCTGTCCAGAGAAAGCCGGGTAGCAATCACCTGTAACGGGGATCAGATAAGGAGATTGTAGAAGGGGAGTGCCTGGTGTATGAAAATGGCAGCCCCGCTTCGAGTGCAGGTAGGAGACGGGCTGGTGATGAAGGAATATCCAGTCGGGCAGGGCATGGGTCTGGTCCCCAGGATGAGTTCCTGGAGACACACACACCGGATGGGGAGTGGCAATCAAGGAATTAAGGCCTTCGTAATTCGCGAATATTCCTCTGCAGTTCCAGTGTACTATTGTAGTTTTCGGGAGGTCCATTATTTGATGATGGGTAAAGGTGTAGGTGCGAAGAGGTTGGAGTGTGAAGGTAGATCTGGGGTTGGCGAAGAATGGGTCAGGAGTATGGCTGGCTATCTGCCGTTCACCAGAGAAGGAATCGGTCGGCCAGTTGATCTCCGCGGAGACTGCGGGGTCGAGTCGGCCGAGCGAGACCGGCGGCGTGGATCACGGCAGCTAGGAGAACGTTGTGGGCTCCGAGGGTGAGAAGTTTCTTGGTGGGCTTTTGTGTTCGTGCCAGGGGGGGGGGCGTTTTATTTCCCAAATTGGTACCTCCCCGCCTGTCTGGGGTCTCACGGCGGACCCTGAGTGGCGATAGGGGGTGCCAGAAGGACCCGGCAGGTGGGAGGGAGGACGTGCTCAGAGTGGGTAACAGGGAGGGGGCCGGGGATTTGAGGGGAGCAGGTACTGTAGGGGTGGGAGGAGATGAACCAGTGTTTTCTCGTGGAGGGGTAGAAAAAATGGTACCAGGAGGCAAGGGCAGGTCCATATGACTCGGCCGCAGCCGAGTTTCCCTCACCGTGTAGCTGCGCCAGAGCCGCATCCACTGGATACTCGGGGGAGAGGATGTCATCCAGATTGGATCTCGTCGTGGGGGGTGGGTCATGTACCTCGGCAACTGTTGTCAGAGTCTGTGGGGGTAGATTGATGGGACTTCTGCGGTGGGGTGATTTGGTCCTTGTAGACGAAGTGGGCGGTGTGAAGGTCCGATCCGTCTTCTTAGCCCTAGGGGAAGAGGGAGAGACAAATTGGAAGTCCGGAGGGTCTGCCGACTCACTCCGGGCGGTAGGTTCGGGTGTGTGCAGAGAGTGCTGGGAGGGCAGGGTTCGAGGTGGGTGGGGCCTGGGTGTCCTGGTCCCAAACTCATGTGGGATCTGTGGCAGGTGAGATGCGTGGAGAGAAGGGATTGCAGGGGGACTGGAGGTCGTCGGCTCCTACGAAGACCCCTGGTCGAGGGAGTTGTGAGCGGCAAGCCAGGGCGGCGTGCCGAGAGGACAGAGCCGAGGGCTGAGGCGTAAGATACGCCCGATCTCACCTCCCGACTCCGCACCCCGACTCCGCACCCTGTCTCGCTCCTCTCGGAGGCTAAGGAAGTCCGCTACCTGCAGGCGTCGGACCTCCTCCTCGAACCTGAAGAATAGGCATTCGCGAGATGAAGATGGGTGTGCGCCTTCACAATTGGAGCATTTGGTTGTGTTGGGGCACTTGTCTGGGTGAGCGATTTGTCCGCAACGAACACACAATTGGTGCGGTTGCCGGCAAACTGATCTAACATGTCCAAACTTGTTGCGTTTAAAGCAACGGATCGGGTCTGGGATGTATGGGCGGGCAGAGAATTCGCATGACGTGCGGTCTCCCATGATTTACGGACATTTCTTCGAAAACAAAACTTCGACAAAAAATTACTTCGAATCAATAACTGCGGACATTTCTTCGAAAACATGAACATTTTGAGACAAGTAAAAGTCCTCGCTCCTAACTTAAACATTGATTCAATTTTAACTGATTTTGAAACAGGAATGATTAATGCATTAACTTCGTAATTTCAATCAGTTGCAAACTATGGTCGCTTTTTCCATTTTGGCCAATGCTTATATAGGAAAGTCTGTGAATATGGACTCAAAGCACGATACGACACTGATGCCCAATTCGCTCTAAATATTCGAATGCTTACAGCTCTTGCCTTCGTGCCACCTAACAAAGTTGTCGAAGGATTTAATATGCTAATTGAACAAAACATTCTTCCACATGAAGCAGAACCTGTTGTTGATTACTTCGAAGATACGTGGATCGGCCGTCCTGACAGACCTAACCTAATTCGAAGTAATTGATTGGATGTCGAAGTTTTGTCCGCATACGGTCTCCCATACAATACGGTCGGGAAGGACTAAGTTATTGAAGTTAAGAAGTAGACGCGGGGTGGGGAAGGGGGTACCTCCCTGTCGGGATGTGAAGCGATGGATCTTTGTAGCACCCTGAGGTGCGAGGTCCTCCAAGAGCTCGTTCACTGTAATTGACAATAGGCGGGTGGCGTAAATAGTGCCCTGACTCTGGTTCAGGCGAAGGTGTGGTGAAACGGACACCGAGCATCCAAAGACATCAGTGAGGGAGAGTAGGGCTTTCGTCTCTGTGGCTGAGCGAGCGTGATTTTATGAGGAGGGAGCCATCCCTCTGCGGTCGCACATCATAACGGCTGGAATTGCTGCGGGCTCGGATCGCCTGAAACGTCCGTTCAGAGTTGGTCGGAAGGGATCCAGAGGTAGGCCGGACCTCTAGGAATTTGTGGATACTTGGAAGGGTAGGGAGGCAGTAGAATCGAAGTGGACTGGGATATCCAACTGTCGATAGGATGGTCGTGTATGCTGACTTCTCCGTGAGGAGGCGGGCCGACGGTCGGTGAGGGGGGCATACGGGGAGAGCAAGAAGCTGGGTTTTGGAGGCAAATCTTGGGTGGAACTCGACTTGCCCAAAGGCAGCCGAGGCGGGCTGGGGCGAGACCCCTACTCCAGAGGGTGTACGTCCAAGGGGATATTCAGGGTACAGCCTGGGGTCGGCAACGGTAAAGGAGGATGCAAGTGATTCGTTACCAGAGGGGGGTCAACCCCATCTGGATGCGGTCTTCCAGTGGTAGGGGACTCGAGGCCCTGGTTGCCCACCACCCGAGTGTTGAGAATAGTAGTCCGAGTATTAGAAGCGGAAGTCGTTAGCCGAGTAGAAGAAGCCAAAGCAAACAAAAAGAATCTTCATTCCCCGCGCGCATCCAGCCACCATCGACTCCAACAAGGGAAAGACGAATCGTGGACTCACTCAGTCCCATCGCCAATAGATGTCACGCAGGGGAGAGATTCCCAGTCCCTGTGCCTAAAAGGCGGCCACTCTCATCCAACGCGCGGTGAAAGATGGCAGGGACAGGGCTTAGGTTTGGTTTAAGAGCGACAAGGGTGAAGGACAACCACCACCTTCACCCAAGGTCCAAGGAAAGAATCATATCAAGGTCCAAAACAAAGCCAAATGCGGGAAGGGAGGAAACAACAAAACTAGAAAGAGTTGGGGAAAGGAGGAGGAGAGAAATATAAGTAGGAGAGGAGGAGATCAGCCGGGTCCCCAAACGAGTTCATTGGTCCACGAGAGCAGAGAAAGCCCTTACATCGAAGGAAGATGCATTCCCCCATTGGCCACAGAGGGACGCGCCCTATACCTCCGGACAAAGCGAAGCGATATATATGACGAGGTGTACTGTTGAATACACGAAAGGCCTTGGAATTTTTTTTTTCTTTTTCCTCCTGGGTTTGAATCATTATATATAATATATATATATATATATATATATATATATATATATTATAATATATATAAGCACACCGGACGAAAAATTAGTCACCCCTCTCAGAATTTACCTAATAACGTGTGACGGCGCCTCTGGCCTTGATAACCGCACGAATCCGGCGAGGCAGAGAGACTACGAGGTTGTGCATGTACTGAACATCGATTTGCTGCCACTCGTTCATCAGCCGGTCCCGAAGTTCCGCCAGAGTCCGTGGGTGTCTATTCCTGCGCTTCACTTTCTGTTTCCAGCCTGAACAACACCTTCGACGCATTCAGGATTAAAGGCTTCATTGGATCTGCGATGTACTCGTCGCCTCCCATCATTGGAGAACAAACAAAAAAACGGGACTCATCGGACCAAATTACACGTTTCCAATCTGCCGCAGTCCAGTTTTTGTGCCTCTGAGCCCATTTATAACGTGCCAATTTGTGACTTGCTGTTAACAGCGGCCTCTTCCGTGGTACCCTGCTCCAGATGTCCATCGCATGCAGTTCTCGTCGCAATGTCCGTTCGGAAATTGGTCGCTGGAGAACCTCATTGGTTTCTTGGAGCAATTGTTCTCTGGTTTGAAAACGATTTGCAGTTACTAGACGAGAAACATGGCGGCGGCCCCTATTGTCGAGAATTGTTTTCCGGCCACAGTTACGCCGTCGATTGTCAGTTGATTGCGAACTACACCACTCTTTGTAAACTCGCTGGACAGTACGCGTTGACACCCCAACAAATTGGGCTACTTCAGACATTTTGTGTCCGTGGGCTCTGCCAAACACGATGGCTCCTTTTTGCCACTGAGTAACGTCTGCCTCACGACCCATTTTGCAGACTATATCCAACACACACTTTGTTCTTCACCACCTCACGAAACAGATCTGATCCTATGTGCTACGTCACCGCTACTTGTCACTTACCAATGCTACATCAACGCCCCCTGTGTGACCTTGAACTTCCTACTATCGGTGCTATTAGGGGTGACTAATTTTTTGTCCGGTGTGCTTATATATATATATATACAAAGGTGGGCAGGACCGAGTTCCAGGAACTCGGTCCTTTTTAAGGACCGTGAGCGGGAAAGTCGGTCCTTTTCTCAGTGAGGAGCGACGGTCCATTTTTAAGCCATTCCGGACGGTCTTTTTTAGTGATTTTAGTGTGTTTAGTGATTATTTGAAGTTCTAAAGAAGATGGATCGTTTCCTCCAGAAGACTCAGAAAGAGACTGAGACTGAACTGAAACTTGTTTCAACACCTGGCACCATCCAGTGCCGCCGTGGAGAGGCTCTTCTCTTTGGGGAAGGACGTCCTCAAGCCGAAAAGGTCAGGGCTCAGTGACAGCCATTTTGAAATGCTAGTCTTCTTGAAGGGAAACTCAAGCATTTAACTTAATAACTTTTTTTCATCATTTATGTATTGTATTAATTATAATTTACGTTAATAAAATTAAAGATTTCCGGTGTCTTTAATTTCATTTTTCATTTTAATAATTTTTTTTACTTATATATAAGGACCGAGGACCGAGTCGTTCCTAGGTCCTATCTTCAGAAAGGACCGTGACCGGGACCGTCGGTCCAGTTTGAGGCAAGGACCGGGACCGTCGGTCCTTTTTGAGGCCCGGGTGCCCACCTTTGTATATATATACAGTATACATATATAAAATCATTATAAAAAGTTATCTGCAATTGTATTTTCAAGCCATTGAGAACAAAATTATTAGCTGTCGTTTGGTGTGTTAGCAGACGTAGCCACTAACGGCTTGTGAAAGGTGGTCATTTTAATAGGCCTAAATTAAGCTTGATGATGATAAGCCCATTATAAGCAATAATGTTTTTGTATTATAGTGTGCGAATTCGTTTAGTTTATTATGACACTTGATGTATTATTTTCTCCATAGGAATTGGAAGACTTCGTTTATGCTCCCAGATTGAGTGAACCCCTTTGGCTTTCACTTCTCGGGGCAGATTCAGATAAAACGAGAGAGAGACTTCATTCCAGACTCATCGACTCTCTCTCTCACCTTCTTAACAATTATGACACAAAGCAAACCAATTTGTAAGTTGCTTTGACTTTTGAGTCTAATTGTGGCGATATTTTAGCTAGTTTTAGATTTCACTTGAATGTAATTGACATGATCTTGGCTGTCTATTTTTCATTTGTTAGTGCTTTAAATGGTTTTAGATGACCTAATAACGATAGAAAAGTTACTAAGAAACGGAGCCAGGGGTACTCTAACCCGCGTCTCTTGATGTCAGAGTTACGCCTCTCAAAAGGTTCCACTTCTGTTGATTCCAATTTCCAATAACTTCCTTTTCCGATTTTTCCCCTCGCAAAACGACTTTATCGCACCTATAACATTTTCATGCTTGGTACAGTCGTTCTTATTTTTTAAAAGTGTCTCATTCACGGACTTCATTCATTACCCAAGAATAAAATTATTACGTGACACTTCTTCATTTTCGTTATATTATGAATGGTAGACATTAATATAATTCTTGCTCATTTATTTAGGAATCCACAACTTAAGTATTTTAGCGCCCTAGAAATACGCGCACTCAATTATATATAGAGCGAAATGTTGACGAGTATTGAACTTCATCTTTTTTACAGCTTTGTGAGCAAACTTCTAACTGGAGTTCTTACTCATCATTTGGGGTGGGTCTCAACCGTGAGTCCCCAGATATCGACGCTACCCCGCAAATCTTCATTTAGCCGCAAGGACAACTCAACCAGTTTAGCGGATGTTCTCGTAAGTTTTCTTGGGAAAGATGTGCTACTTGTTAACGAAAACTGGTTTGTTGGGAGTGAATGTTAGAATCCTAAAGGAATGTGAAGGTGTGAAAAGTCAGTGGAAACCCAAAAAGAGGCGGATGATTAAAAAAGAATGAGACGATTGTGATGGATTACACGAAATGACAAGCAAGGGTGAAATGGTGGTAGTGGCGTGTGGATGAGTGGATTGAGAATTCTCTTTTCATGAAAAGTAATATTGGATGCCAAAAATGGAAAAAAATGGTAATTTTAAGGGTAATGGGGTATATAGCTTTCTCACTGCGTGGATGTGGGTGGAAGTCCATTATAAATCGTGAGTTTTTTGTGGCTGTTTATGAATTTGCATAAAAAATTTTCTTTACAACTAGGATTGAAGATTGTGCTAGTGTTGTATGTTAACCCTGGTTGCCGGAAGTCGTAACTATGTGAATTTATTACCAAAACATTTTTCCATTTAAGGCCAATTACTTATCCAAAACTCAACCGTACAATGCTTTGTGGGGCCAGCTTTGTGAATTGACGGGATCTATCGGTTATCCTTCGAGAGTCGCTCGAACTGTCGTGGTTGGAACGGATAAATCGCTCCTCAACCATATATTGACGTTGCTCTCTTATATTACCAGGTGTTCACAGGCGAGTTTTAACGCAGTTTTACTGCGAATTCCTTTATTACTGTTATCAAAGTATCAAATTTAGTGTTTGTGAATTGACCGAAGATGGACGCAAACTACGGAGGGTTGACAAAAGTAAATAAATACCTTTGGTTTTTCCATAGTTTATTACTTGATAATAAAAGTGAAAAAAAAAATAAATTTATTGAATCGATATACTATTTAGAAGTGTTAATTTCCCTTTTACATTATGTAAAGCTGATACACATTCTTCAGAACAACTATCATGTTCTCTCTTAAAACAGAATTTTGCATTTTGTGGAAACGAATGTTAAAAAAAAAAGGGGCATCAATTTTTACATTTGATAAGAGTATTATTCTTTGTGGAGTTTATGATCTGATTTATACTACTAAAGAATTTATTTATTTTTTTTAACTTCAGTATCGTATTCGGTCATCAAAAAGAGACTAAGGATTTTTAAGGCCACGTCTTGGCCAATGTCGTAATACCGCTTGCCGCCGATCAGCGAAGTTAAGCGACACTGGGTCTAGGTTGTAGTTGGATGGGAGACCGTCCTCCGCATCTAGTTTATGTAGCGACCCGTGGTTCAGATCCTACGTAAAGCTGTAGGTCCCTTCCGTCATATGACCTTAGATGTTGCCAAGGAGATTAAACGCATCAAAAAATAATAGATTTTAAAACAGCATTCTAATGATAGTGTTATTGGTGTGGAATCTGATAATTTTTTACGAAAATGTATGTATGTGTGTCTGTCTGTCTCTGATGCCATCTTAGTTAGTAGGTATACGAAGTTTTGTATGTTGGAATAGTGAAAGTAAATTATGAGAACATTAGCACCATTCTAATTTCTACATCTGATGAAACCATTTAATTGAAATATGTGACTTAGGTTGAAACTATATTGATATGGGTTTTTTTTCTTTTTTTGTTTCAGGTGGTTAAAGATAGTTTTGAAGAAAATGATTGGAACAATGAGTCTTCGACATCCTCAAAATCGAACGCGAGTAGCAGGTCTTCCTTGACTTCCGTAACAACTCTTTTGGAATCTAATGTTCAAAGGAATAATTCTGACACTTCTTTTAAAAGTACTAAAAATAGTCAACATTTTTGTAAACATTACAACGCTAAGAATTCGGACGCGCAAAAAGCATCTGTAAATGAATGTTTTAGGAAGAATAATAGTAATTCAGAAGCTCAGGATTTAGTCAAAGTAGATTCAGGCGAAACCAAGAGTACAAAACCACATTTTAAAGGATTAGAACAGGCTGATAAAGTGGACCCCAGCGTTAAAAAGTCTTCTTTACATTCCCCCGAATCTAATTTAGATTCCTTTTCTTCCAAGTCTCAAAACATTCAAGGGTTGACGGCTTCCAAGACGATGAGTAACCTTGCGGCTGCCTTTGACTCTTCTCCTGATAGCTCCGCTCCGTCGAGTCTTGGTAAATCACCATCCCGGAAGCCTACCCCTGCCCCCTCACCTTCACCTTCCCTGATGTACCCAAATCTTCGAGACATTGAAGACCATAAGGAAACTTTCGGCCCGGCTGGAATTCAACCGGACGTCATTGCTGAGAAAGTGCAAAAATTGTTCCGTGTTCCCGACGCCTCTCCAAATTTTAAATCGAAAGGAAAACCAGAAATTAAAGTTTCCGGGGAGAAGATAGATCTAGAAATTGAAAAAGGAGGCAAAGTTCTTTTCATATTAGGAGAGGACGAAAGATTAGAAGGACTTAAACCCAAGAAGAGCTGCCCCACTGTCGAGAGCAATTACAATCTCCTCAGTATAGCGGTGAGTTCGGCTGACGACTCTAAAAAATCACGCTCACATCGTAGAACCTCTACACCGGAACCCGCAAGTACAACAATCGATACGTTGCCCGTTCCCGTCGATTTCCGAAGACTAGACACCTTTAGAATGCAAGGAAAGTCCGCCTCAGCGGTCGATGTGAAATCTGAAAGTGTCAAACCGGTTGTCTATCCGTCATTAACCGAACTCAAAAAGACCTTCGCCGAACAACCAGTGAAAAGCCTTGGCAAGTGTAAATCATTTCCAATCGCTCACAGAAGGAACATGAGTGACCCCACCAATGGGGCATTTTTACTTAAAATGCCTCCGTACCAAAGAGGTTTAAGCGTCATTAAGGAAAAAACTGAAGCGAGTAAAAGGAGGACTTGTCATTCGAAGCCCAGTGAAAAGCTTCTGACTGGTGCAAAAAGCGTAGAGATGATATCCCAGTTCCAGAAACATGGCATAAAGATTGAATGCAGTGACTTGTCAGATAGAGAAGTTAAACAAGAAAAAGATTCAAATGTGGATGTATGGGCGAAAATCGATGAACATTCCAAAGTTATTGATGCACCAAAGTAATTAATGTTTGAGTTTTTAGATGAATTTATTCAATGTACAGTGCCTTGTCAAACGGAATGGACATTTGTCACCATCCTCTTCAAACATGATGTCCTCCAAGTGAAGTTTCTATTCTGAAACAAAGTCAGGAGGTTCTTGTTTAAAGGTGAATATGTAACCTTGTGAAGCAAGACGTCCCTCTACGAACAAGGTCACTTTTTCCAGAATACCAAATACCTGGCCACACGATAACAGCACAACCACCGAATTTCACATTTGGGTTGCACAATTTGAAATTTAACATACCACCACAGGTTCTCCATACCCAGATCCGTCTTCCTGAAGCAAACTGCTGGAATCTTGATTCATTTGAGAAGACAGAAATGTGTGAAAACGTATCAGACTTGATCTTCATCTGCATGGATCATTATCAAACTCTATGGAGAATGCTTTCTGAGACTAATAAAAAGAAACCACGCGAATGGTCCATCTAAATGAAGGATAAGCTTGATCACTTTCGTCTCGAATGAATAAAAATTCTAGCAGTTTGCTTCAGGAAGACGGATCTGAGTATGGAGAACCTGTGGCGATATGTTCAATCTCAAATTGGTGCAATCCAACGTGAAATTCGGTGGTTGTGCTGTTATCGTGTGGCCAGGCAGTGGGTACTTTGGAAAAAGTGGCCTTGCTCGTAGAGGGACGTCTTACTTCACAAGGTTACATATCCACCTTTAAACAAGAACCTCCTGACTTTTTGGAATGGAAACTTCGTCTGGAGCACATCCTGTTTGAAGAGGATGGTGCCCTATGTTTATTGCTTTAGGAGGGTGGCCTTTTTATTGTTTCCGTATAAAAGAATGTGTTTTGGATTTGCTTTTTTTTTTATCAAGTAAAGTAAATATATTCTCGAAAATGGTATAGATAGTTAAATATACTACCGGGTGTCCGAGAATTATCTGTACAATTTTTGGCTGTTATTAAAAGTCAACCATGAAGTGTAGAAATTACAGTGTTGTCCCATTTTACAGAGAAACTCATTAAGTTTTTTCTGATAACAAGTTTTGACAAGTTTTTTCTTTTTTGTACGCGGGTGACAGACATTAATGATTTAAAAGCAAGAATCACAGCTGCTATTGAGCGAATTGATGTGGATATGCTGCAGCGTACATGGCAACATTTGGATTATCGATTGGATGTTTTGCGAATTACTGATGGTGCACATATCGAATGTTTGTAACAACGTTACTTTAATAAAAGAAACTTTTGAAAATACAGATTCTAAATAATCTTGTTTAAGAATTTTACGTGTTATCAAGAATTTTATTAAAAGATGAAATTGTACAGATAATGTTCGGACACACTGGAATTTCTAAAAAAATTGTCAAAACTTGGTATCAGAAAAAACTTAGAGATTCTCTGTAAAATGGGACAACACTGGAATTTCTACACTTCATGGTTGACTTTTAATAACAGCCAAAACTTGTACAGATAATTCTCGGACACCCTGTATATATTCGAAATAAATAGGTTACTTTAAGTTTTACAATCATAACTTAAAAGGGTCAAGTTTTTTATTTTTTTGTAATTATTCAGAATCTTTCGTTACTTTTAAATTTTAATCCAACGTTTCGTGCGTACACTTTTGAGGTTAAGGAAATATTTTATAACCAATACAATAACCAAATCGCTTAGTTCTAGTTCATCACTTAATTTGGGTGTGGAGTTCAGTATGAGTGTGTGTACAAAATTGAACAAACATTTCTCTGATATTAAACGGTTCCCTTTTATTTGTTCATATTTTCCAATCAATTGACACTTCAAATTCGAAATGATGAGTCTTGAATAGCTAAAAGCTTAAACTTTTTTAACCTGTCAATGGTCTGTTATACGTGTTGGATCATTCTTGTTAAGTGAAGACTGTTTTTATATTCAATTTAGAGGAAATTCTGCAGCCTCCTCCTGAACAATGTAATTAACACCCATCACTACTACTACTAGAAATGGCAGTATGCTTTTTCATACGTGATTTGTTTTATTTATAGCGTGTGACGTCAATTTTAATTCACCAATAGTTTCCACAGCATACTGTGGGGGGGGGGGATTAATTGGCGGAAGTTAATCAAATTTTTTTGAAAATGTCAAGGAGCCGGGGTGGGAGTTCGTTAAACGGTATTAAAAAAAAAAAATTTGTTTTGAGAAAGATGTCACAAGCAAATTTCCTTTTCTAGATGTGCTAAGTACAGTATTTGGCTAATTTGATTAAAAGCAGCATCGACGTAAAATTAACAGCAAGGATGTTTAACGTAAATAATGAATCGTATTCCGTTAAATTCTACAATATCGATAATAAATACCTTAATACAAGATACTTTCACGATATCTGACTGAACATTTTTAAATCTAGTCGAGTGAATAACGCAGAATAAACTTTTGCCAACTGCTTTTGTCCACAGTATACTGTGGAAAACCATTAACTAAACTATTATTGAAGGAAAAAAATGTGAACAATATACTCGCGTACTAAGTCAAAAACATAGAGAAAAATAAAAACCATTTTAACAAATAGTTACTACAAATCAAGCAATTTATCTTATTCAAGTATGAAAAAGCATAAGTGATACGTATCAGTTTCAAAGTTCAGAAGAAAGCCGAAAGAATGATCCCCATCTTTGGATATACAACAAATATTCCTCGTCTAAGAATAAGCAAACAAACGTAACATAACAGCGACAAGTTTACAAATTTTAATTTTCAGCAATTCGGAGCTAGTGTCATTTCGAATTTGAAGTCCCTATTGATTAAAATATATGAGCAACAAATGAGAGGAATAGTTCAGTATTAGAAATGTTTGTTCATTTGTACAAATACTTGCATATTCTGAACTTAACACGCGAATTAAAAGTAATGGAATAATGTACACGATTTTATTGTAGTGCAGTTGTTCTAAGATTAAAATATTTCCTTGACAACGTCAGAAGTGTACGGACGAAACGTTGGATTATAATCTTAAAATAGTAAACGACATCGCTGCTTCATTGAAGAATAGTTGTAAGATTTCTTGAGTAAATTGGACAAAGCTACCGAAAGCATTCTGCATGATGGCTCCTACTATTAAAAAAAAAAAATTGTAATTAGAATACAACAGCAAAATTCGTTTTAATTTCCTTTTACAAGTATTCCAGCAGTAATGCAAGCAATGATGGTTGCCATCAAATGAAAGTCGAGAATTACTGTATGAATTTCCCTTTCCAGCGTTAAATTGAGGCCAGGTGGACAGACCAGCCTTCAAGTAGCTGAGTCCCTGCTTGGAGGAGTATTGGATCATTATTCTTCAATCTTCGCGGTACACGCCACAACTCGAACGGACAGATTAGAGGACCAACTGAGGGCTGACTTGTTGTCCGCAGCACATCATCCTGTTCTAAATTCGCAGACTTCAGAAGCCGTCGCTATCGTAGCTGAAATAGGAAGATGGTTAGTACGGGGAAGATCGTGCAATTTTAAGAAGTCTCTTGGTGGGGTTGGATTCGGAGTGTGAAGGTCTTTGGGTTTGACTTCGCCGCTTTCTCAGGTCGAGTCAGCCATCTTTTTTTATGCTCGGGTTCAGCCTCTCTCCCCACACCTTGGGATGAACCTGAACCCGAACATTAGCAGAGTGATGGCCGGTCCAACTCATCCTGAGAAGGCGACGAATCAAACCTGAGACCTTCACGTTCCGCATCCACTCCCCAACTAACGAAGCCAAAATTTGTTTTTTAGATGCGGTTATTGTATTTAGTGTTGACTTTGGAACTTTTTTCTTGGTTATTTTTATACTATTTATTTTTCTGTAGGGAAGTTGAATTAGTTTCTTCTCACTCCTACCCCACTGAGAGAAGGATTATCGGAGTGGCCACGTCCCCTATTAATTACGGAGGAATCCCAGTTATGATTTCCCCACTAGTGTCCCAAATCTCCGACTCCCTTCTGAATCTCATCAAAATCGGAACACCACCGCATTTCGTAAGTAAACCGAGTATTTTTTGATTCAACTAAAGGGATATTTTGTGTATTGTAGCGTTCAGATTATTCTAAAAATTTAAGCCCTTAACACAATCTTTCATGGACATTATTACATCTTTTTAATGGTAGTTTAGCTAATGTTGACACCAGTATGAATGATGAAAGTTTCAGTATTATGTTTTTTCTTTCTAGATCATACAATGTTTGGAACACCATTTGCGGGGTGTATATCTGAAGTCTCAGTTGTTATCCGAATATCTGATAGAGGGGGCACAGGCGAGTTTAAGCCACGCGGGATCTTACGCCTATTTAGGAGGCCAGAGTCTCTATAATTTGTCAGAATTGACGCGTACCTTAGGAATTGATGTGAATGATCTTCCACTGCTCTTGTCTGTGGCTTCCACACACACTCCATCATTGACACAAATGTTTGGCCTTACATTCAAATAAGTGTTCACTTGAGAAATGCAGGATTATAAGAAGCTGTTAATTTACAATCTTCAGTAAACGTGAAAGTTTTAGAAATTAGTTACACCAGTTTGTTTCTAAAATTTTATAATTTCAAGAATTTTCAAGTTTTAATATTTTAACGTATGTGAAACTATAACTGAAGAAAGAAAATAACAGATAGTTAATAATATTTATACATATACACCCTCGATTATTAAATTAAAGTGATTAAATGGGTCCTGTATATTGTATTTCGTGTAACAGAGGCGCTGTACGAATAGCCATCTGTCCTCATCCACCGATGATAATCATATCAAATTCATTTGCTCAAGGAAGACAAAACATGTAGCGGGAAATTGAATCCTTTAAAATAGGTACTTATTTACATTACGCTCTGACAATCGAATGCCTTACGCTTAATGCGAGTAAGTTAAGTATGGTAGCTGGTATTTCCATTAGATTTTATTTAAGTACTAGTCTGATTTTTAAACCAGAACAAAATGGACATTTTTTATGAAACTGTTGCAGTTATTCATACATATTTCAGGTTTTTGAAAACACTTTCAGGTAGTTTAAACGTTAGTTTTAGTATCATCTGTGCCAAGTACTTATACCAAAGCTTCGCGATAAGTTTATTAATTGAAAGTACGGGATATTTCCTGTCTTATTTTGTCATATTCACGTGAAAAAAATAAATACACATATGTAACTGTGTATGCGAGACTCGAAATTTAAGTTCAACGTGTCTTCTTCCATTATCGCACGTTTTAATTATCATGTTAACATGTACGGCCTTCAGTGTTCAGATCCTGTTACAGTAAAACTTAACTCAAGTTTTTTAAAGTGACCTTGAAGCCTGTGACTTAGGGACCGCTTCTCAATCCAACTCAGCCATCGGAGAGAAGCGAGATTGACGAGATGTAGCGAATAGTGTATTTGCAACAAAATATCAGTATTGTGAAACTAAAATTGGGGGCTCGCAAGCAGATACGACAAACTCGAGGGTAGTCGCATTTTGAAAAGTTTTAAAACTAATCTAAATGATGAGTGAAATGCATGGAAGAGGGAGGGAGGAAGGAAGATGCTGTACTTTGAATGTCAATAAAAGTTTGGTCTCGCACGCATCATTGAAGCTGTGTGGGGTTTGTATCTTCTTTTCCAAACCCGATTTTAACAAATTCAGAACGGGAATGTCGCAGCAATAGAGAGAGAACGACAAAATGTAAGGCACATATTTAGTACTCATTTTTTTTTTTTTTAGCAAAATGCAAAGTTTGCAACAGAACCTCCATTCTCAAAATTGTGTAGATCTGTCCCCATACTAAGCCAAACCGGGCCAATACTCTCAAACAGAACCAAAAGCAAATTAAACTAATATAATTTTTAGAATTTTGTAAGACTGAAACCTAAGGGCATAAAAAAGGCACTTGGAATAGTATATAAACAATAATCGCGTAAATGTTGGAAGCAAAAATTCGTAAGTACAATATAAATCTGAAATAATGTATTGTAGATATTGAAGTAGTTATTTGGAAAAACGATTACTGGTCCCCCCCCCCCCCCCCCCCCCCTTTTTTTTTCCCCTCCCGGTCAACCAGTCCAAAAGTACTAATTGCTACCATTTAATTGGTAAAGTGGCCAATTACAGATTGATAAGTTCATTACTGGTTTTATAGCATTCTTTGATGTGAAAAGATTTTTTTTTTTTTTCTGTTCAATACAAAGCTTTGATGCTGCAGCGATCTAAACATTAGCTTCCATAAAATTTGAATAAAAATTTGTAAAACTTTTACCTAGCTTTATATATATACATACATACACTTGTTATACTTTTTATTTTTATATGCTTTATAATACTTGAATTGTTACTGAAATAAAAATATTTTTTCTTTATTGTGGTACGTCACTTTCCCTTTTAACTAACTAGAAAAAAACTTTAGCTTTAATCTCGTAACCGCCACAGCGGATGCCAATCTTAGTTTGGTCATTCTTAGTATTGACAACGGAGATTAGACCTAATTTCATTCTTTAATAAAAATAAGTAAACCTCTCAAACTCAACCATTTATTTCGGATCACTAACACATTGCTTCCCAGTATTTAGGATAAGGAGTACGATAAAAAATGTTGGATCATCTGAAGAT
Organism: Bathynomus jamesi; assembly: GCA_023014485.1. Taxonomy (NCBI): domain Eukaryota; kingdom Metazoa; phylum Arthropoda; class Malacostraca; order Isopoda; family Cirolanidae; genus Bathynomus; species Bathynomus jamesi. The sequence goes on from JAJOZX010003893.1 coordinate 257,861, forward strand.
CCGTCACCCTAACCTTTTTGAGTTAGCTTTATAAGGCTAACTAACGAAAATATCACGACTTACCCTAACCAATCGTTAGGTCAACTGTACGCCCTTGACAATTGGTTAGGTTAGGTCATTATTTTCGTTAGCCTCATAAAACTAACTAAAAAAGGCTGGGGTGACGGATCTTCAGGTGATCCAAAATGTTCGCTTCAATAAAGTAAAGGCATAAAAAGTAACTCATAACATGTTAAAATATTATATTGAAAGTAAATTCATTAGAATTGTTGCGCTGTATGGTGACACTGACCAATCAACCTTTCTCTTTTTAACATATTGCTTCCCGAATGCTTTGGGAAGCAATATGTTAGTGATCCTTTATTTCTTTTGAATACTTCAATTTCAATACCTGCCAGCCAAAATTTTATGCGTAATAAATTTTTTACTTTCAACTTTATTTTTGTTTGACACGTGACAATGATTGAAAATCGTCCTCCTGATCAATATGCAGCAGACATCAGATCCTGAAATTCTTCACCATAAATGCCGTTACTATTATGAAGTAATATCAGTTTTTGTTTCAAAATTTGATATTAGGTCATAGGCGAGAGTTTAGGATGTAGCGATCATCAAATTCTTAGGTTTAAGTTATTGATAGAAAACACACAGGATAGTAACGTAATAGAAGTCCCTGATTTTCGTAGGGCTAATTTTGATAGTTTTGCTGATAGGATGAGAGTAGTGGACTGGGATAACTTATTTATGGGTAATGATACAAATTTGCGTTGGGTGGCGTTTAAAGAAAGTTTAGGAATATTGAAAGTGAGTTTATTCCTCGTAGGCCCAAGCGCGTTAGAAATCGTGGTAGGCCGAAGTGGTGGACTAGGGAAGTAGGCGAGTTCATAAACGAGCGTAATAGAGCGTATAGACTTAACAAGCGCAATGGCCAGGTAGCTAACTTTAATAGATATATCGAGCTTAGACGTCAGGTTAAAAGATCAGTTAGGAATGCCAAGCGTAATTTAGAGATAGTTATAGCTGCGGATAGTAAACATAATCCAAAAAAGTTTTTTGAATACGTAAATAATCGTAAGCCGGTAAAGGATAACATAGGCCCTCTATTGGATGTAAATGGCGCTTTGGCTTCTGACGCTCAGGCGATGGCGGGTATTTTCAATAACTTTTTTGCGACAGTTTTTACCGTAGAGGACGTAAATAATGTCCCCGACGTTGACGATATCGTTCCATTTAGTAGCGAGACTATTTTAGATGAAATAACTGTTTACGAGGCTGAGATTGCGCATTATATCGATAGGCTAAAAGTTAGCAAGGCTCCAGGCCCTGACGCTTTTTATCCTAGACATTTGAAAGACGTTATCGTAGGGCCCTTAGCGAAGATTTTTAATCAGTCACTCGAAACGGGGATTATTCCTGAAGACTTCAAATTAGCTAACGTCACGCCTATTTTTAAAAAAGGCGACCGCGCGGTAGCTAGCAATTATAGGCCCATTAGCTTAACGTCAATTGTCGGTAAACTTTTGGAATCCGTAGTTAGGGATCGTATTATCGATCACTTAGAAAGTAGGGGTTTGATTAATAGTAGTCAGCACGGGTTTCGACGCCATAGGTCTTGTTTAACAAATTTGTTAGAATTTTATAACGAAATAGTGCGCGAATACGATAGGCATAGGGCAGCTGACGTTATTTATTTAGATTTTAAAAAGGCGTTCGATACAGTTCCGCATAGGAGACTAATTGCGAAGGTTAAAGCGCACGGTATCCGCGGTCAGGTAGCTAACTGGTTAGAAGAATGGCTTCGTGCTAGGAGACAGAGGGTCGTAGTTAATGGTAGTGAATCGGGGTGGTTAGATGTAGGTAGCGGTGTCCCACAGGGTTCAGTGTTAGGCCCATTGTTATTCGTAATTTACATTAACGACATAGATGTAGGATTGACTAGTAACGTTTCAAAATTCGCGGACGATACTAAAATAGGCGGTAAGGTTGTTAACGAGGACGATAGAAATAGGATCCAAGACGATGTAAATAGGATTATGGAGTGGACGGATAAGTGGCAGATGCAATTTAACGTAGATAAATGTAAAGTTTTGCATATAGGTTCTCGCAACAATAATTACGCGTACACGATGGATGATAGGGAGTTAGCGAGCATTGACGAGGAAGTAGATTTAGGCGTACGCGTAACTAAAGATTTAAAGGTTAGGAACCAGTGCCTGGAGTCTTGCGCAAAAGCGAATAGGATGTTAGGCTTCATAGCGCGTAATTTCGAATTTAAGTCGAAGGATATTATATTGCCCCTTTACAAGTCCCTAGTCAGGCCTCATTTAGAATATGCAGTTCAGTTTTGGTGCCCGTACTTGCGTGAGGATATTGATAGGTTAGAAAGGGTTCAGCGTCGTGCCACGAAACTTATTCCGTCATTGCGCAACAAGCCTTATGAAGATAGGATTAAAGTGTTAGACTTGTATTCACTCGAAACTAGGAGATTAAGGGGGGAGCTTATTGAAGTTTTTAAAATCGTTAATAACATCGATAACGTGAATTTTGACAAATTGTTCACTTTCGATAATAGTAATACTCGCAATAACGGATTCAAGTTGCGTGGCAGACGTTTCATTACTAATATCGCTAAAAACTTCTTTACGTTTAAAGTAATTGATAAATGGAATAATCTTCCCGCGTCAGTCGTTCATTCTACCAGCGTTAATATGTTTAAGAACCGTCTTGACAGACATTTTAAAGGTATTAACGTTGTTTAATTTAAATAACAAAGTTAGTAACAGAAGCTCTGGTGGTGGTGCTCGGGGATGAGTCTGTTGACGATGAATGCCAGCTTGTGACATGCCAGCGTGTGATGCCAGCAATAAAATTATTAAAAAAAAAAAAAATAAAAAAAATAATAATATTAGACTAACACGAATGTAGATGTAGCTCATAGCGTAAACTAACCCACTTTTTGTTTAACTTTACCTACTTTTTTTTTTTTTTTTTTTTCTTATCCTCCTTACTTTGCATGTCTCTAACTCTTTTCTTGCATGTTTGTAGTTTGCATGGTATGACAGTGAGTTAAGACTGTGTTTGCATGGTTTGTAAGCGTTCTTATTTTACTTCTTTTCATCTTTCACCCCTCTCCTATTCTCTCCGACTATTTTTCTGACTTGTCGGCAGTGGCCGGCGGATGATGATGGTGAGACACTTTTCCTCTTTTTCTGAATGAATGTTAACCCACGAGTGATAGGTGTTGCTCCTTACTTAACCCCTTATTCTCTTCTCTTCTCTTAACCCCCTACTCTTTCCTTTCTCTCGGGCTAGCCTTAGAGTGGATCTTAGGGTCTTTGTTAGCCTTAGCTTCTGTAGATCTGTAGATGACAGTGAGTTATGACTGTGTTTGCATGGTTTGTAAACGTTCTTATTTTACTTCTTTTCATCTTTCACCCCTTTCCTATTCTCTCCGACTATTTTTCTGACTTGTTGGCAGTGGCCGGCGGATGATGATGGTGAGTGTTTTCTCTTTTCCTGAATGAATGTTAACCCACGAGTGATTGGTGTTGCAACTTACTTAACCCCTTATTCTCCTCTCTTAACCCCCTACTCTTTCCTTTCTCTCGGGCTAACCTTAGAGTGGATCTTAGGGTCTTTGTTAGCCTTAGCTTCTGTAGATCTGTAGATATCAAAGTAACGCGGAATTATATTCGTGTACGCAAATGCATTTGAAATGCAATGACAGTTATTGTGAGAATGTTTTGCTTATTAAAGTTGTGCTATAAACACGTATGCTTGTTGGTATAAAATGGTAGAATCAAGATGCGGAGCTTCTCAGTACAGTAATATAAATGAAAAGGTGTTATCCAGTAATGGTCGCGAGTTTGTTTTTTTTAAACTATACTCATGTGCGTATGCCTAGTTACGTCACTGATGAAATATAGTATCATATTAAGAATAAGCTTGTATTTTCTTGAAAAAGATTAATGTGATAATATTAAATTTCTGGTATTACTTCTAAATTATCTGAATATGCCCTTGTATAAAGCTTAGTTCCCACTACATACGCTAGGTTTTTTTTGTAGGAAGCAAGGGCCGAGGACGAATGACCGCAAAAGTGCCCCCATATGTCAGACGGGGAGCCGAAATAAAGGTCTCCGAGGCTCATAATGCCAATTTTCATAAATTATGAAAAGATTGTGTAGTATGTAAAATGCATGCATGCGTAGTAAAGAATAGAGGCAAGTGTATGCTTTTAAGAGCATGCTGGACTGCTCACAGGGTAAATGAAACAGAAAAAGATCAGCTAGAGGACAATGACAGGAGAAACAGGAGTTCCAGCACTTCGTCTTCTGCCTAACGTTCCCCACGGAGTACTTCCCTGATTGATTGGTGTTTACAATTTCTTCCTTCAACTGACGAGTACCTAATTTTCATTTGGCAGGATAACGCACTAAGTACTGAAAATATAGTCAGTTTTGTACCTTGTAATATATAATCTTTGGTACAATGTAATTGCCATTGCCTTCCTAAAAATTAAAAATACAGCGTTTCCAGTAATTCGGACACTTTCTGCAGGATGTAAATTTTAAACATCTTCCGACCTTACTTAAAGATTACGTTAATTCCAATTAATTGTTTTAAGTATAAAAAATACTATTAAATTTCGCCTAATACTGTAAGGAACAGCCAGATAATGCAGCTCGCTGTCTACTCTATTTGATGTAATAATGTGACTCGGTTTATGTAGGTCAAACTGGGAAACCTTTAGACGTCAGAGTAAAACAGCATAAATATGCGTGCAGGACGACAAACAATTCTAATGCATTGTTTAACCATATGCATTTTTTTTATGCAAGAAGAAATGTTGAAATGCCTATTCATTTAATTAGTAATTGGTAATTTTTTGCTGATCCCTCCTACGCTGTACAGGTATACATATTTTTGGCTTCTTAACTTTTCCCTTCATTCCCCTGCGAGGTGAACTGTTGAATACATGAAAGGCCTTGGAATGGCTTTTCATTTTTCCTTGTAGGTGTGCACAAGTGATTTATTTCAATTGTTTAATTGTGAAATTTATATTACATGTAACCTTGGTTTTGCTTCCGCAGGAATTCTTCATTCTGACGAAGGTCAAGCTTGTTACTCCACCTTGGACCTACAGCTTAACGTGGAATCTGAACCACGACCTACCACGGGTGGTCAGAAATTACAAAGTCCTTGCCTCGACTCAATTTCACGACCACTAAACTACCAGGGTACCCATTTACAGTATCTATCCAACTTATTTTTTTTCTGGAATGATGAACAGCTGGGTTAGCTGTGCGCCGCCTGCTTTCGCCGGGAATCGAACCCGGGGCCGGTAGATTCGTGGCCAGCGACGCTAACCACAAGGCGCGCATTATATATATATTATACAGGGTGGGCCGTAAGTTTCCATACATAGGAAAAATAAACATTTTTTTATGGACAACCATTTTTATTTATATAATATGCTCTACATGGTTGCCATTGTTTTGAAAACACATTTCAATACGTGTTCCCCACTGTTGATGAACACGCATTAGCACAGTTGACGTTATGCTTGTAATGGCGTTGGTGATACGTTCCTTTAGATGATTTATGTCTCATATCTTTTCCTGATACACCATGGCCTTCAAGTGCCACCAAAGATAGAAATCAAGGGGGGTGAGATCTGGGGATCTGGGAGGCCACTCCACAGGACCACGCCGACCAATCCAAGCATCCGGAAACTGCTGATCCAAATACCGACGCACGTGAAGACCATAATGAGGTGGAGCTCCATCTTGCTGGAAGTAAACTGGGAAGTTACCTTCCTCGTTTAGCAGGGATGGGAAAATCTCTTCTTGCAACATGTTAAGATACCTTTCGGCATTAAGATTTCCACTGACAAAAATTGGTCCAATAATTCTGTCACCCCATATCCCGGCCCACACCATCACTTTACCGGCACCTTGCATCTTCGTCGGACTCAGCCAGTTAGGGTTAGCATTACTCCAATAACGTATGTTTTGCCGATTAACCTCTCCATTGACGTAAAAATTTGCTTCATCAGTAAACAAGATTTTACAAACGCATATTCTTAGGGTATCTGAAACATAAAAACAAACGTTTAAATTTTCCTATGTATGGAAACTTACGGCCCACCCTGTATATATATATATATATATATATATATATATATATATTCCCGCAAGGGGGTTCTAAGCTCGTGCTCTTGAGTGCCCTTTGTGCTCGTTTGTACGTGCTTGTTCCTGGAGGTTTCACGTGCGCCCTCCGGCCCTAGCACCCAAGGATGATGGGGCTCGACCCTGCAGTCCTTGGTCTTTTTCCACTTCGACTGTCCCCTCCACCCTTTCTTTTTCCTCTGTCTTTCCTCTCACTTTTTCTTTGTTTTTCCGCCGAGATACGCCCTTTTAAATAGAGGCGAATCTGTTCTGCCCAAACTTTTTAAAAAAATATATATATTTTTTTTTTCCTTTACTTTCTTTACTTTACCACCGATTTGTACCCTATGGAAAGTGGTATGACGGTCTTAATTCAGCAAATTGGGAACTTGTGAGTAACGCAATCGGTAACACTCAAAATTTTTGTTTACAATTCTATGAGGCTTTTCTGCAATAGGTAACATTTTACTAGCCTCACAGGCCACAGCAATACTTACACGCTCACCTCTTGTGATGCAACTTCTCACTTATTCATACTCAGCCCAAATTGGCGATTTGTCGTGCGTAGAGAGGTCCAAATTGGCGATTTGTCGTGCGTAGAGAGGTTCCAATACGATTGGGTTAGGTTAGGTTAGGTCTACTGCTTAGGTTAGGTTAGAGTTAGAAAAAGCTGAGAAACCTAACAACGCTAACCTAACTTGGGCAATATAGAGGTTAGGTTAGATTTCGTTAATTTTGGCTTAGATTAGTTTCCGGATAGATGTTATTATATTTACGTTACGGACGTTTGGCTTGATTAGGTTAGTTTGCGCCAATTTCTTGAAAAAATCCCGGAAAAAAAATAATGACAAAATTAAAAAAAAAGTCTGCAACTAAACACCAGTAATCAAAATTAATCTACTCACAGCACATATCATATTTACTAATTGGTCCACACCATAGGGAGGGGGTGAAGGGGGAACTCCTTTATCATCATCCTGAAGGGTTAGGGGAAGAGTATGGAATCTTATACTGAAGAACTGGATGATGCACCATCTCGGACACGTGTATATTACCAGTCGCTAGTTTGAGAGAAGCGGTTCAGTGCGTAGACGGAGAGCGGACAGGTTCGGACATTCGACCAAGAGGTGTACGACGGTGATGGGGGTATGGCAGGTAGAGCAGAGCAGGGCTGGGGATTTAGCCATAAGGTGACCATGCGTAATGCGTGTGTGTCCTAAGTGGAGACCGGCTAAAATCACTTCTTTATGGCGGGACCAGTGGAACGAGGAGCCCAGTATCCTAGTTGCGGTTTGACCCTGTGGAGTTTGTTGTGTCTGGCCTGGTCCCATTCCCGTTGCCAGATGGAACGGAAGTGGGAGCGGAGAGTTGGGAAGAAGTCGGGGAAAAAGGGAGGAGGCCGGCAGTAAGCAGGCCGTCTTTGCCGTGCGGTCTGCCTCCTCATTACCCTGGATGCCAACATATGCCGGGACCCAGCAGAAGACGATTGTCTTGTGTCGGAAAGCCGTTAAAAAGTGGAAGGTTTGCTGGATGGTGCGGACGAGCGGATGGGGAGGGGGATTAAATCTTTCAAGGGAGAGAAGTGCACTTTGGGAACTGAATAAGTGACAAAGGAGCCGGCAGAGTGGGTGCGCACGATGTCGAGGGCCTCCATAATCGCAGAGAGTTCTGCTGAGAAAACAGAGGCCTCGCTGGGCAGGCTGACGCCTCGAGAAAGCGGCTGGGCCAATATCACCGCTGAGGCGGCTGTATCAACCTTCGAGCCGGAACCATCTGTATAAATGGGGACAATGTCCGGGTGTTGGGTTACGTGTTCTCGGAAGAGTGACCTATATACCGTAGCGATCGTGATAGTCTTTGGTAGGGCACACAGGTTCCTGCAAAACTTGATTGGAGTGAGGAGCCAGGGAGGGTAGATGCTGTATGACATGGGGATATGTCCTCATGAGGAGCAGACCCCGTCGGAGGGCGAGAGGGAGGTAATTGCATTTCGCTTGAAGGCTGGAGGTTGGGGAAGAGCGGAAGGCACCGGTAGAGAAGCGGAGGCCCCTATTAACTACCGGGTCCAGGATACGGAGGCAGGCGTTGGAGGCTGAGCCGTATACGACACTGCCATAGTCCAGCTTCGACTGGACCATGGAAGTGTAAAGGCGAAGAGAGAGCGTCGGTCTGCGCCCCATGTGGTGTGGGAGAGGTGATCGAGGAGAGCGAGGGGACGTTGGAGGGAGTGCTTCAGGTGTTTGAGATGGGGAGCCCAGTTGAGCCGTCGGTCCAGAATCATGCCCAGAAACCGCGAAGAGGGTACCACCTCAAGAGGACCGCCGTATAGCGTTAAAGGAGACGGGAAAGGTTGCTGAAGAACATACACTTGGTCTTGGCAGTGGCGAGGCGGAACCCAACCGACCTCGTCCACCTTTCCACCCGATAGATGGCGAGCTGAATTTGCCGTTGAACGATGGACGGCTCCAGCCCTGCGAAGTAGATCGCAAGGTCATCCGCGTAGATGGAAGAACGGATAGTGGGTGGAAGGCATTTTGAGAATGTGTTCATGACTATGGAAAAGCATAGCACATAGGATGCTTCCCTGGGGGGACCTCGTCCTCCTGCACGAAGGTGTGAGAGGATTGGGCCCACCCGCACTTTAAAGGTTCGGGAGGAGAGGAAGCCCCTGATGAAGGTCGGCATGGCTCCAACGAGACCTAAATTTTGAAGCTGACTGATGATTATTTTCCGACGGGTGGTGTCGTAGGCCTTCTGTTATGTAAAAAAAAAATAGATAGGACGAACTGTCGAAGGCATTCTGTATGTCTCGACTCAGTTGCAGGAGGGGATCAGTGGTGGAGCGGAATTGTCTGAAGTCGGACTGGGTAGCTGGGAAGGAATCACTATTTTCAAGGAAGGAGAGTCGCGTAGCGACCATTTTTTCTAAAGTTTTGCAGGCACAGCACGTTAGGGCGATAGGTCTGTAGTTTGTGGGATTGAAGGAATCTTTGCCAGGTTTGGGGATGGGGATGACATGGACCTCCCTCCACCGGGAGAGGGAGGTGACCACCTCTATCAATATGCGGTTTTACAGGTCTAGTAGGAAAATTTGTAAGGTAGGGTGGATGTGCTGGATCATGTTGTACGGGATAACATCCAGGCCGGGGCAAGGGGATCGTCGAGAGCCCAGTGTCGCCTGTAGTTCACGTATGGTGAACAACCGATTGCAGGTACTGTCTAAGGACGGTGAAGAGGAGCTTTTGTTTGGGGCGGTACGAGGGAACTGTTCGCGAAGGAAGAAACGGCAGCGAAGGCGTCATTAGTCGGGAGGACCGAGGTCGGGAGGGGGTCTGTCCAGCGTGCAAAATTCCTGCTGGCCCGTTGGTCCGAGGCCAATTGTTTTCACATCGGATCAGTAATTTTCATAAGACAGCTGGTCCGAGTGTTTTAAGTTAAAACATTGCTGGCCACTCGGACCAGCTGTCTTATGAAAATTACTGATCCGATGTGAAAACAACTGGCCTTGGGCCAACGGGCCAGCGGGAATTTCGCACGCTGGATACGTCGCCTCTCGACACTCCATACCTTCTTCCAGATGATAGCCGAAGGTGTGGTGGTGGTGACGCCGGACACAAAGGCACGCCAAGACGTTCGGCACGCTTTCTTCATTGTACGGCGGGCGATGGCCCTGGCCCACTGCATCTTTGCGCGTATGGCCTCCGTGCATTCTGGGGCCCACCAAGGTACCCGTTGGGTGCCAGGGTAGGCGGAGGATCGTGGGATGCTAGTGCATGCAGCCGCTACAACGATTGATTCGAAATATGCGATGCACTCGTCGGAGTGTTATAATTTTTGTATAAGCATTATTATTTTGTGTACCTTATATGTTACTATAGTATTATATTTTCTCCAGGTATAGGTATTCCATAAAATACTTTATAATGTAAAGATTGATAAAAAATGATAATGAAAACATAAATAATATATCAGAGTCAATCATGGATAATGGTCTTGGATAAAAGCAACCTTTAATAATAGTTGTCTTCTCGGTACGTATTGTAATTTAAAGAGGTGTATATAAATTAGTAGCTTATCTTTGCCTTAAATTTCTAAGTTAACTTTCTAAGTTAACTATCGTTAAACTTGATCTTAAAGCAATTCATATAGTTGACTCTGTTTAGTATAATGGTACTAAGTAATTTTTATGTTTGTTATTTTGCAGTTATTCAGTAGATGTCAGTAGAAGTTTTAGTAGATTAAAGCCTAAGTTGAATTGAGTTTCATTTGGGTAATTCTCATTTCAATTTAATCTACTAAAATACTCCGCAGTCATCATGGAACGTGGACTTCGACCAGAGCGACTTTATGTGCTACCTACTTCACCTGAAGCTTCACGGCTTCACGCACATTCAAACATTGGCTGTTCGTTTTTACGCGTTATAAGGCGTCACTCGAAGGGGATAGCGACTCGTTTCTGGGACTCCTCGCAAATTCAGTCTCCCCAGAAAACTTCGAGATCATCTCAGAAAGTTCTACGTACGACGAGGCCTTAACCGCTCTTAAAAACGCCTTTATTCAGCCAGCTAATGAGGTCGTTGCGCGACATAAGCTCGCTACGCGAAAACAAGTGTCCACGGAATCTATTGATGAATACGTCCGTTCTCTTCAGAAACTTAGTCTTGATTGTAATTTCAAGAACGTTACAGCCGATACCTATAGGGACGAATATATCCGAGATTCTTTCATAACGGGAATTTCTTCAGCACGTATACGAACAAGACTACTCGAAAACAAGACGCTCACCTTATCATCCGCCGTGGATCAAGCGCGTGCCCTAGAGATCGCGATGAAGGACTCTCAAACTTACGATTCAGCTTCCCAAATCGAGAACCGCCCAGTAGCTTCGGTCGAATCGCATGTTGGGGGTTCTCAAAATCCTGAAGCAGGCCCGTCGAGTTGAGAAAAAGCTGAAGAGCAGAACTCTTGCGCAGCAGCCACTCGCAAACGTCAAATGTGCTATTACTGTGGCAATTCTGTTCGCCACGATCGCTCACAGTGCCCGGCCCGTGAAGTTACTTGCTAGAAATGTAAGAAGAAAGGCCATTTTTCAAAAGTATGCAGGTCCTCAAAAGACCCAGTAAGCGCCTCTATCCCGTCTGCAACATTAGCTTGTGCGCCTTCAACTCTAAAAGAATCAATAGTAGACTTACACGTTAAAGGTACTTACTTAAAGGCTCTTTTAGATACGGGCAGCTCAGAAAACTTTATTTCAAGATTTGTCGTACGCGGACTTCGTCTACCGGTTATGTCTTATAATGGCACCATATCTATGGCTTCAGTTAACCTAACGTCCCCCATCAGCGAATGTTGCGAATTAGACATTCAAATAAAACAACGCGCCTACAAGAAAATTAGATTCTTAGTTCTACCTGATTGTCGTACTGACATAATTTTGGGAATACCGTTTCTTAGCAAACGTTCTTTTGTAAAGATGAACTTTGGGGGACCTCAGCCAGATCTTGAAGTCTGCTCTCTAGCCTCATTGGCTATTGAAGCACCGCGAGTGTTCTCAAACCTATCTCCCGATTGTCGTCCTGTAATTACGAAGTCACGTATAGGTTTAAAGCTTCCGACGCCGAATTCATTCGTTCAGAAGTCAATCGCATGCTGAAGGAAGATATCATCGAGCCGAGCGACTCTCCGTGGCGTGCGCAAGTTCACGTTGTCAACACTCAAGCAAAAAGGAGGTTAGTGGTAGACTATTCAGAAACCATTAATAAATTCACGTATCTGGATGCCTATCCATTGCCAAACTTAGATGACCTAGTTCATAAAATCTTTACTTACAAGATATTCAGTACGATAGATTTACGAAGCGCCTATCATTGCGTTCCCTCGCATCCAGATGATAAGGCTTATACTGCCTTCGAGGCGGGCGGCCGGTTATTCCAATTTAAGCGTTTAAGTTTTGGGCTTACGAACGGCGTAGCTTGTTTCCAAAGAATCATGGACAACTTTATTCGCCAAAATGAGCTCGAAGGAACATATGCTTATCTTGATGATGTCACGATTTGCGGCCGAACAAAAGAGGAACACGATAAAAATCTCTCTAAATTTCTTGAAGTTGCCGAAAAATTTAAGATGACCTTAAATAAAGAGAAATGCACTTTTTCAACTAATTCTATTTGTATTTTAGGATACCAGATAAGTCATAATGAGCTCCGCCCTGATCCGTCTCGACTCGCTCCGCTAAAAGAAATGCCAATACCAAATTCTAAACAGTCTCTTTCTCGTTTGACGGGTCTTTTCGCTTATTACTCTCGATGGGTGCCTCGATTTTCCCAAAGAATACGCCCTTTAATTGATGCCCAGTTCCCTCTTTCCGAAGAAGCAGTGAACGCTATTGCCGATTTAAAGATCGCTATTGTTAACTCCGTTAAAACTAAAGTGGATGAAAGCCAGCCATTCACAGTGGAAACTGACGCATCGGAAGCAGCAATTGGAGCCACTCTCAACCAAAATGGTAGACCGGTAGCCTTCTTTTCCAGGTCACTAAATCATGCCGAGAAGAGCCATTGTGCCTTGGAAAAGGAGGCGTACGCTATCGTAGAAGCTGTCAGAAAATGGCGCCACTTTCTAATAGGAAAACGCTTCACCTTAATTACTGACCAAAAACACTAGGCAACAAATTTCAACTTTTTTTTTGTTACAGACACGTGAACTACTGATTCCTACTAAAGCGCTGATGCTGATTTCAGATCTGATATCAAAATTTCTCTATCACGTCCAGATTTTGTGTAACGGAAAACCCCTATTTTTCATTTTTTTTCTCACCCGCTTCTATTACGAAAGCCGTCTAAGCTACTTTCCGTGCCACGTTTTATGTTAAGCATACTTAAATAATTAGTGAACAGGGATGTCTTTCCTCCTTTATTCTGGCTTAAGACAGACAGCGGAATTCCGCTGGCGGAGTTACCACCCCTGCGCCCAACCATCCACCCAAAGCGCGTTAGTATTTTGTTGTTACTACTGAAAGGCAAATTCCTGTTCTTAAGTGAAACTTTGGTGTGTCCTCTTCCTTTGTCGCTTGTAGGATGACGAGCTCTCCTTCTGCAGGAACCAACATAATCTCCCATCATATTTGGGTTGAAATTACCTTGGTATCTGTTTTCCATAACTGAGATCTGTTGGTGGAAGCGCTCACCATGCTCGTCACTTACAGCCCCAAGGTTGGCCGGGAAGAAGTCAAGATGAGAATGTAAAAAATGAATTTTCAAAGACATTCTGCATCCCATTATTTCATAAGATTTAAGCATGTTTTCTACGAGTTTACGGTGGTTTTCAGCTTTGTGGTTTCCAAGAAAATTTTTGCCAACTTCAACGAAAGATGTCCATGCTCCTAGTTCATTCTCATTTAGGTTAGATGGAAACGATGAGTCGTGGATGACACTGCGGATCTGTGGTCCAGTGAAAACTCCAGCTTCTAGCTTAGCATCTGTCAATATTCCTTTGAATTTATCCTTTAAATATTGGAAACCACTACCTTGATGATCCATACCCTTCACGAAATTTTTCATAAGGCCAAGTTTAATGTGAAGTGGTGGAAGATGTACTTTCTGAGGGTCAATAAGTGCTGGGTGTTTCACATTGTATTTACCAACAACATGTTCAGTTCTAGATGGCCAATCATTTTTTTTGTAGTGGTTCTTGTCATCTCTGCTGTTCCATAGACACAAAAGCACATATGCTTTGTGTAGCCCAACTGTAACCCAAGAAGTAATGATACAACTTTAAGGTCGCCACAAATATTCCATGTGTGGTCCTTATATTTGATGAGTCTTAGCAGCAGTTTCATCGATTCATAAGTCTCATTAAGGCCAGTGGCATGTGCTACAGGTATTGAAGGTTTTTCATTGCCGTTGTGCAGTAATACAGCTTTAAGGCTAGCTTTACTAGAGTCAATGAACAGTCTCCATTCTTTTGGATCATAGCGACAGCCAATCCCTTGCATCAGACCACTGATATCGTGGCAGAAACAAACGTTTTCTTCCTGTAAGTAAAATGATGAAAACTGCAAATGGCGATGGCGGAAATGGGAAACTTTGGTGTTTGGTTGGAGAAGATTAAATTCTTGAAGTCTTGAACCAAGCAACTCTGCCTTTTCTTTTGGTAATTCCAAATCGCGCACTAAGTCATTTAACTCCGCTTGACTTAACAAATGTGGGAAAATATTTGCATCTGGAACATATATGCCATCTTTCCCTGTTTCTATATCACTAGCAGAATCTTCAGATGAACTGCTGTCTGTTATCGTTGCTGGTGGAACTGGTGGTGGATTTGTTTCATCATGTGGTACTGGTTTCATTGCTGATTCGCAGTTTGGGTACGTGATCTTTGATTTGTTTTTCTTTGTGAAACCAGCAATCTTTATCAAACAAAAATAACAATCATTGAAGTGATTTTTCGGCTCACGCCAAACCATGGGGACTGAGAACGGCATAGCTTTTCTTTTACCATTCATCCAAGCTATTAACATTGCATTGCACTGTGCACAGCAAATATGTGGTGCCCAGTCCCTCTGTTGGTCTCCTAACTTACAGTCAAAATAACACTTGTAGGCAAGTTTAATCTTTGTTGTTATGTTTCTACGTTGTGGCTTAGGTGTATATTGTCCACAGACAAAGCAGAAGTTGTCTGGGTGATTTACACAAGCACGTCTATTTGATGCCATTTTGAATTACCATACAATATCTGAAAAAACGTAGAAAGTAATTATTACGATGTGCAAAATAAAAAGAAATACACACCGTAGTACAAAACAAATGCTATAAAAACACACAAGTCACCACAACCTGTCACTTGCTCATCAGCAGAGAGCTTCAACAACCGTTCTGCTTGACTGTCACGTAGCGACTCGGGATAAATTTTATTTATCAAAATTGTTCGAATTTGTATATAGTTGGCAAAAAAAATTGCTTTAACCTTGAAAAGCAAGTTTTCATATTACTGGCATTAAGCCGATTAAAACCAAAATCTGGACGTGGTAGAAAATTTTACTAAAAGTGATTTGCATTTTACACAAAATCTAGACGTGATAGAAAAAAATCTAATTATAGATTTGAAATCAGCATACCGAAATTAGCTAGGAGCACCTATTTGGTCTTCTGTAACAAAATCTTTGTTGCCTAGTGAAATCAGTGTCCTACATGTTTGATGTGCGCCACAAGAGCAAAATTAAAAACGAAAAGATAGCTAGATGGAGGCTTGAGCTAATGCCGTATTCTTACGAAGTAGTACACCGTCCCGGAGCCCTTAATGCTGCCGCCGACGCCTTGTCTCGAGAATTTTGTTCTGCTGCGTCCCAAAATGACCTAATAGAACTTCATAAGTCTCTCTGTCATCCAGGGGTTACTCGCATGATGCATTTTATTCGCGTTCGAAACCTCCTTCCATATTCCGTAGATGATGTAAAGCGCATTGTTTCTGGGTGCCATATCTGCCAAAGACTGAAACCGCAATTTTACCGACCTACGCAACAAGAGCTTATTCGTTCCATGCGTCCATTCGACCGCATAAGCATTGACTTTAAAGGCCCTTTGCCATCTTCTTCTAGTAATAAATATCTTTTAATAGTGGTCGACGAATACTCTCGCTTTCCCTTTGCCTTCCCCTGCAAGGATATTTCGTCGTCTACAGTAATTTCGTGTCTTACCACTCTCTTTTCTATCTTCGGCTTACCTGGTTACGTGCACTCTGATAGAAGCACCTCTTTTATGTCTTCAGAACTTAAGTCATTCTTGCATAAAAGGGGTGTCCCTACTAGCCGCTCCACTCCTTATCACCCTACGGGAAATGGACAGTGTGAGCGTTATGTTGGAATCGTTTGGAAGACGGTGACTTTGGCCTTGGAATCAAAATGTTTACCTAATCAAGCTTGGGAATTAGCATTGCCAGACGCTCTTCATTCGGTACGATCACTATTATGCACCTCAACAAACTCCACTCCTCATGAACGGTTGTTTGCATTTCCACGAAAAACAGCCACTGGGATGAGCATGCCTACTTGGCTTACTTCGCCGGGTAAAGTCTTCTTTAGACGTCACGTGAGAAATAAGGACGAACCCTTAGTGCAGGAGGTCGAACTGTTGGAATCAAACCCGCAATATGCCCACATTCGTTATCCAAGCGGACGAGAAAATACCGTCGCAATTAGAGACTTGGCACCCGTTGGAGACGCCCCTAATAGTGTCGAGACGAGATCTGATCCACAGACTGAAAATGTACGTGCTCCTCAAGACGACACGATGCAGAACCCGGACCCTGTTATCGAACCGCCCGTGCAATCCAATGAAGGCACTATTCAAAATCAAGAGCCCTCTCCTGAGCCTGTACCTCGGCGCTCGACGCGAATAAGAAGGCCTGTGGAACGCTACGGCTATTCTCAAGAAAATTGAATTTTTTAATTATGTAATTTTAAAATTTAAATTTAGTTTCTTTTTTTTAGGGAGGAAGAATGTTATAATTTTTGTATAAGCATTATTATTTTGTGTACCTTATATGTTACTATAGTATTATATTTTCTCCAGGTATAGGTATTCCATAAAATACTTTATAATGTAAAGATTGATAAAAGATGATAATGAAAACAAATAATATATCAGAGTCAATCATGGATAATGGTCTTGGATAAAAGCAACCTTTAATAATTAATAGTTGTCTTCTCGGTACGTATTGTAATTTAAAGAGGTGTATATAAATTAGTAGCTTATCTTTGCCTTAAATTACTAAGTTAACTTTCTAAGTTAACTATCGTTAAACTTAATCTTAAAGCAATTCATATAGTTGACTGTTTAGTATAATGGTACTAAGTAATTTTGTTTGTTATTTTGCAGTTATTCAGTAGATGTCATTAGAAGTTTTAGTAGATTAAAGCCTAAGTTGAATTGAGTTTCATTTGGGTAATTCTCATTTCACGGAGGATGGGAAGTGGGCAGTCGTAAAGGTTGTAGATGTAGTCTTGAAAGCGGGATCAGCTAGCTTTGGCAATAATCCATCTTTCCGGTACCCGAACGGTCTGGTCGGGCCCATTTAGCGTGAGTCGAACAGGTAAATGGTCACTACCATAGTCCTCTTGAAGGAATTGCCATGTAAAATCTAGGAGGGCATCAGTCGAGACGAATGACAGGTTTATACAGGATGGAATGCAGCTGGTGGCATGATAGAATGTAGGAGAGCCATCACTGAGGCACTCGAAGGAGAGCTCGTTCATGATAGCAATCAGGGTTGGGGCCATATAGGTGGAGAGTGTATCTCCCCACAAGGGGTGGCGACTATTGAAATCGCCCAGAAATAGAAAGGGCCTGAGGAGTTGTTTTACAATCTCCACCAGGTCGTCGCGGGAGACTTGAGTGTGGGGAGGGAGGTATATTGAGCAGAGGGTGTAGTGTCTGTCCAGGGAAAGCCGGGTCGCAATCACCTGTAATGGGGATCGGATAGAGAGATTGTAGAAGGGGACTGCGTGGTGTACGAGAATGGCAGCCCCCCTTCGAGTGCAGGTAGGAGACGGGGTGGCGATATGGGAATGTCCAGTAGAGCAGGGCATGGGCTTGGTCCTCAGAATTAGTTCCTGGAGACAGACACTACCGTAGGGGAAGAGGCGATCAAGGAATTAAGACCGTAGTTCGCGAATATCCCTCTGGAATTCCAATGTACTACTGTAGTTTTCGGACGGTCCATTATTTGACGAGGGCGAATAGGTAAAGGTGTAGGTGCTAGGGAGATGGAGTGTGAGGGGAGATCTGGGGATCGCGAAGACGAAGGATGAGACAGGGGCATGGCTGGCTATCTGCCGTTCACCAGAGAAGGAATCGGTCGGCCAGTCGAGCCCAGAGGAGATTGTGGGGGTCGAGTCGGCCGAGCAAGACCGGAGACGTGGATCACGGCAGCTAGGGTAATGTCGTGGGCTCAGAGAGTGAGAAGTCTCATGGTGGGCTTCTGTGCCCGGGCAAGGAGAGGACGCTTCATTTTCCATAGCGGCACCTCCCAGCCTGTCTGGGGTCGAACGGCGTACTCGGGATAGGGGTACCACAAGGATCGGACAGGTAGGAGGGAGGGAGGACGGGCTCAGGGTGGCTGACAAGGAGGGAGCCTGGGGTGTTGGGGAGGCAGGTACTGTGGGGGTGGAAGATGCACCAGTGTTTTCTCGTGTCAGGGTGGAAAAAATGCCACCAGGAGGTAAGGACAGATCCATAAGACGCATGGGCGCGGCCGAACTTCCCTTGGCCACACCATGTAGATGCGCCCTTGCCACATCCACTGGATCCTCGGGGGAGAGGATGTCTATTTTGGATCTCGTCGTGGGAGGCGGGTCATGTAAATCGGTTACTACTGTCAGAGTCTGTGGGAGTAGATTGGAGGGACTTCAGCGGTGGGGTGATATGGTCCTCATAGATGAATTGGGGGTGTAAGGGTCCGAGCCGTCTTCTTAGTTCTGGGAGAAGAGGGAGAGGCCCGTTGAAAGGCCGGAGAGTCTGGGGACTCGCTCCAACGTTTCCGCCTCATCGGCTTATCCTGGGCGTTAGGTTCGGATGTGTGCGTCGAGTGTCGGGAGGGCAAGGTTCGAGGGGGACGGGGCCTGGGTGTCCTGGTTTCAGATTCCTGGGGAATCTTTAGCAGATGGGGCGCGTGAAGAGGAGGGATGGTGGGGGGACAGGAGGTCGTCGGGTCCAGCCAGGGCTCCCTTTGGGAAGGATGGGAAGCAGTGGTCGAGGGGGGTTTGAGTGGCAGACCAGGGCGGCGTGCCGCGGGCAGCGGCGTAAGATAACCCCGGCCTCACCTCCCCACTCCGCACCCTGTCTCGCGCCTCTCAGAGGCAGCGGAAGTCCGCCAGCTGCATGCCTCGATCTCCTTCTCGAACCTGAAGAAAAGGCATTCACGGAATGAAGAGAGATGTGCGCCTTCGCAACTGGAGCATTTGGGTGTGTTGGGGTACTGGGTGAGCGATTTCTCCGCAGCGAACACACAGTTGGTGCGGTTGTCGGCAAACTGAGCTGACGTGCCCGAACTTGTTGCATTTAAAGCAACGGGTCGGGTCTGGGATGTATGGGCGTACAGTGTATTCGCACGACGTGCGGTCTCCCAGACCCCAAACAATATGTTAGGGAGAGACTAAAGTGTTTGAAGTAAGAAGTAGACGCGGGGTAGGGGAAAGGGTGCCTCTCTGTCGGGATGTGAAGCGATGGATCTTGGTGACACCCTGGGGTGCGAGGTCCTCCAGGAGCTCGTTCACTGTGATCGATAATTAATAGGCGGGTGGCGTAAATAGTGCCCTGACTCTGGTTCAGGCGAGGCTGTGGGGAGACGGACACCGAACATCCAAGGACCTCAGTGAGGGAGAGTAGGGCTTTCATCTCTGCGGCTGAACGCGATTTTATAAGGAGGGAGCCATCCCTCTGTAGTCGTACATCATGGCGGCTGGAGTCGCTGCGGGCTCGGATCGCCTGAAAAGTCCGTTCAGAGTTGGTCGGAAGGGACCCAGAGGTAGGCCGAATCACTAGGAATTTGTGGATACTTGGAAGGGATAGGGAGGCCGTAGATTCGAGGTGAACTGGAATATCCAACCGTCGATAGGACGGATGTGAACGCCGACTTTCCCGTCCGCCGCGGGGCTCACTCCGTGGGGAGGCGGGCCGTCGGCGGGCGAGGGGGGCATACGGGGAGAGCAAGGGGCCAGTAGTACTGTACGCCGCGCTCTAGTGTTTTCTCCTACTCTCTCCAACACTCCCGCATCTCCCTCCCTCTCGCGTCACCCCTCGCATCACCCTTTGTCTCAGTCCCGCTACCGCTTTAAGTTCAGTGAAGTTGTGTTGGATTGTTTTTGTCGTATTTTGCCGTTTTGTTTTGTTATTACTCTTAGACAGCAGTATGGCACCAAAACGTAAAGCATCTGCAAGTGATAGTGAAAAGAAAAGTAAGGTTATGACATTAGCCGAAAAAATAAAGATTCTCGATAAGTTGCGTGGTGGTATGAGCATAACATCACTTGGCCGCGAGTATCACGTAAATGAGTCTACCATATGCACCATCCGAAAGAGTGAGAAAAGATACGCGCTATTTTCATTTAATATATTATTTTTATTTATCACATGTAAATATTATGATGTTTATGACTTTATTATGTTCTTATTTCATATACAATATAGGCAGGGAAATTCATTTGTGTGTGAATAAAAAATCTACGTATCTAAATATTAATGGGAGACTTTACGGGGCCGCGTTCACGTATCCCCATTTATCCCATAAGGTATTAAGTTTGTCCAACGCGGATTTTTTTAAACTAGTCTTCCTTTCCCCTTCGCATTTATTGATTTAAACTAATGAAAATATCACGACTTAACCTAACCAATCGTCCAGTTGACCTAACTGGGTAAAGAAGCAGCTACGTCGTCAACATGGCGCATTTATCAGTTGTAATATCGTTTTAATACTTTTAATAGATTTATATTCAGGCTTATATATATTTTGTTGATATTAAACGTATAAATAATTTCCGACGTTAAAGTATACGTATATCAGATGATGATGTGGAGGGTAAAGTCAGAAAAGGAGCCAACCTAAATGAGAAATATAAATTTTAACTAATCTCTGCAGTCGCAAACAGTAAACAAATCTCACCTTACCAAATGCTCGGTCAGGTCAGTCCGAAATATTTTATTACTTATATAGTAATTTTTGCATACTGATTCCGAAAATAATATTCATTTTTCGCCATCACGTACAGATTTTTCACAAAATGTCATATTTGACATTACATATGTAAGTAATTTTCATTAAATTTTGATTAAAAAATACTGCCTATAAAAGCTTGGTTTCACCGTGACATCAAAGAAATGGAGAAAAGATATCAGGGAAGGTGGGACATCAGCATGATGGCTGATTACTGCTGGATGTTGAAGCGGGATACTCCAGAATTATTATATAAAAGAAAAGGAACAGCGCGTACATTCAAGACTAAAAGGCATAGATCTCAGAAGAAAACTCAGGACAAATAAAGATGAATATGTAATTGACGTTAATAGTCTTCTTTCTTTTTAAAGTTGTTTGCATTTCTAATTAGTATAACAAAGTGAAATAGGTACCTAATGTAAATTGAAATAAAGGATCTTTTCGGTTTGACGGCCTGTAATATTTTTTAACATTACTTGTTTTTTATTGTCCAGTTTTAATCGAGGATTTAAAAAATAACATTCATGTTTTACAGAAACAAATAGTGAGGTAGTTATATGCAATTTAACAAATTTAAAATATATATTTTTAAATCGTATTGGGATCTTTTGGGTTTGACGGCGGTGGAAAAAAACGAGTCATGCCTACGGGACCGTCAAATTCAAGACTCTACCAACTGGTTAGGTCAACTGTACGCCCTTGACGATTGGTTAGGTTAAGTCATGATATTTTCGTTAGTTTACTGTCAAAACAAACGAAAATATCATGACTTAACCTAACCAATCGTCATGAGCGTACAGTTGACCTAAAACTTTCAGGGATTTTGGAATCTTAAAGCGTATATGATATTCTCTAAACTAAAATGTATAACTGCCTCACTATTTGTTTCTCTAAAACATGAATGTTATTTTTGAAATCCTCGATTAAAACTGGACAATAAAAAACAATTAAAATATTACAAGCCGTCAAACCGAAAAGATCCGAAATAAATATTTATTTGTTGTTGTTGTTGTTGTTGTTTTTTTCCCTTCCAGTTTGCAGAAAATCCTTACGTGATAGAAAAAAATGGATACCTTATTCGAAATCAGCGTAGTTGAATTATATAAAATCAGTTATTAGTAAGAAAACTCTTACAAAGTTCTCATTCGCAGGCCTGTGTAATTTCTGTTCATTTACGTTTCCAATATTTTAATAAAATTTGGTAATTGTTTAGAACAACTCCAAATTGTTCAGTTCCCATAAATTTTGCATTCATAGATTCGTTTTTATATCAGACCCACATTTCTGATAGTCTGAGGTTGCGCAAATGCCCCAAAACTGTAATGCACGATTTCAGTTTTACGACATTTGCGCAACCTCAGACCACTAGAAATGTGTTTCTGATATAAAAATGAATCCCATGAATGTATAATTTGTGGAAATTAAACCAACCCAAACCTAACCTAACTCCCATCATGTAACTTACCTGTTAGTGAGGTGGGTAGAGTTTAGCTTTGCTTTCTTAGGTCAATTGTACGGCCTTGACGATTGGTTAGGTTAAGTCGTGATATTTTCGTTAGTTTACTGTCAAAACTAACGAAAATATCACGACGTAACCTAACCAATCGTCAAGGCCGTACAGTTGACCTAACCTAGCAAACTAATTGATTTGCTGAGTTTCATAAAAATCTGTAGCAGTCCGCCAAACCAAAAAGACTCCTTTCACCTTTCAAGCCACGTAGTATAGTAAACACGGATCGATCAAAAGACACTTCTTCGTAATAGGCCCGGCTCTAGAATAATAAAATTTCTTAATTTTAAATTTGTTAATTCGTTTTAGGTTTTGAAGTGCCGCGTTAAGTGAATGCCCGGTTAGGTTAATTGAATGCCCGGTTAAGGTCAACTGTACGCCCTTGTCGATTGGTTAGGTTAAGTCGTGGTATTTCGTTAAAACTAATTTTCACGTTAGATTTCGATTAATTTTAAGCAACTTTTTACCAAAAATGTGTGTTAGTTATAGCTACCACATATAACCTTTATATATATATATATATATATATATATATATATATATATATATATATATATAAAACCAATCGTCAAGAGCGTACAGTTGACCTAATCGGGCATTCAGTTATTACGGCACTTCAAAACCTAAAACGAATTGTTAACAAATTTAAAATTAAGAAATTTTATTATTCTAGTGCGGGTCCTATTACGAAGAAGTGCCGATCAAAATTACAAAATTTTCTAATTCCACATTTTCTTTTTTTAACTTGAACGTATTTGTGGCAACGGAAAGTTTTTTATTTTTGTTTTAATTGCACAAATAGCCACAGGTATTTCCTTTCTCATCCTTTTTTGGGCACAACAATTCACTAAACAAAATCCCGTGATCACAGAAAAACAGAAAAATTTAAAAGCTACATCCTCGTCTACAGAAAATTTCACAACAGCTTCACAAAACGTATACAAACTTCTTGCACAGAACTCATGTTAAAACTGCTTCCTGTTTGGGTTTTCATCGAAAATTTTTTTTCTTCTTCTGACGTCATTATAATGGCGCCGCAAAATAATAATTTTGAAAAATTTCACAAACTTTGATTAATATTTACGGATCTTATTTTTCATTTACGCTCATATTGCATTTAATAACATTTCGCTAACAACATATGAAGAATCTTGTAGTAACTTTGGGTAAAAATTGGTTATTACTCCCAGTCAGGTTTTTTGAAGAACAAATTTTTCTGGTCAATTTTGATTTGTTTTGCACAAATGTGATATCCGTTTCCTGTGCAAATGTGTACTTTTCGAGATATCTTCACCTATCTTTAGGTGAAGATATCTCGAAAACTGCACATTTTCACAGGAAACGGATATCACATTTGTGCAAAACAAATCAAAATTGACTAGAAAAATTTGTTCGTCATTTTCGTTTGAACTAACGAAAATATCACGACTAAACCTAACCAATCATCAAGGGCGTACAGTTGACCTAACCGTGCATTCAATTAACCTAACCAGGCATTCAATTAACCTAACAGGTTAATATTGGTTATTTCACCTAAATATCTTCTGATCTTTTCGTATTAGGCACTCACTGTCACATTTCGGGCAAGTTAAGGATGAGAGAATAACTCCGTGATTGATAAAAACATCCAATGCTTTGTCTTCATCAGGCCTACATGGCGAATCAAGTGCTCAAAGTCGAAATCACACAAACGACACGTCATAATTCTATCGCAAACACCACCAAACTGAATCCAATTAGAATAAAAAACTAGCCAGAACTTGAAACAGTAGCCAGAAATAAGGAAAAAAGTGACAAATTGACAAAAATAGTGTATACATACATATCATAAACGCCAAAAAATAGACAAATCAGGAAAAATATTTTATGAAAAAAAGTACATTTGAGCAAATTTGCACAAGATAAGATATATATTTTTTTAGTCAGTTTTTAATGGCAATTCAATATATAATACTTGTTCAACTGCTTGTGACTGGGAGTAAAATCCAATATTAACCATTCAAAAAGCAAATGTAACACAAAATTCTTTGAAATCATCTTTAAGCTTGAAATATACGAGTACAAGTTATGACTCAAAGCAAAAACTTACGTAACAAAGATGGAGTCACAATTCTAACTGAATTAACCAAACCTAACAAGTACAAATATCTGGTGGAATTGTAGTTGGAGTCTTTCACTTAACTCTGGGAAGCACCCATGAAGGTTGTCTTCAAGAGGAACTTCCGACCAAAATTCGGAAAAATCTGGTGTTAAATAAATAAATAAATAAATAAATAAATAAATAAATAAAAAATATATATATAAAATTGTTTTTTACTTAACTAACACCGATTCGTACCTAGAGTGGTACATATCTCGGCGAGACAGAGAGCGGGTAGTGTCGCTGGGATGGGAGTATCTATTGAAACATGTATCATGTGGGTCTTTTGAAATGAATGGTCAATGTTATTTTATTTTATTGGGTTCAGAATCCCAGCTGAGTCCCAAACGGCCAAGTTCTGAGGAGCTACTTCAACCTACAGCCCAAGTTAAGCTAGACTAAACAAACTTACAGACTTGGAGGTCCTATTAGGTCCAACCTCAGGGTTGCTGACTCGATGTGGGCCTACCTTAGGCCTCAGTTGCATAAAATTAAGATAAAAAACAAAAGGGGTACTATTTATGGTCTTCTTTCAACCTTGCAACAACAACACAACCTGCACCATTGTACGATGCAACAATCTTGTATCTTAACAACCAAACTGAATTGCAAGAGAGCTCTCTATAAGACTACGCCTTGTAAGTGCCCCATTCAACAAACGAGTAGAAAGGACGCGCCAGTGCCCCCAAAGAATGATGCCACAAGTGATGATGCCACAAGACCCCAAAAATGCTAGCTCTAAATTAAGTGAATTTTTCACTAATCTTACAATTATGAGATGGATATATATATATATACCTTAACTTAATATATACAAGCAAAGCAATGCTGCATCAATCAGCGTTGTCATCATATAGCCTTGGAACAACAATGGCTCTTCCTCTTCTAGATTTTCTAACAGTCAGACAATACCTGTTAAAGACACATGTAAATACTTAGGTCATGTAATTACTCACGAGCTGCGAGATGAACTCGATATTGAGAGGCAACATAAAAAGCTGTATGTACAGGGTAACATGCTAGTAAGGAAATTTGGTGTGTTCAGAATCAGTTAAAATTTGTCTTTTTAGAACTTACTGTACTGCATTGTATACATTCCATCTGTGGTGGAACTATACAAAAATTGCTATTAATAAACTTTCTGTTGCTTATAATAATATTTTTTGTATGCTATGTAGAGAACCAAAATGGTGCAGTGCCAGTTTTATGTTTACTACGCGTAACCTACCGACCAGCCAAATGTTAATCCGGAAGAATATATATAATTTCATTACTAGGGTCCAAAGCAGCTCTAATGTGTTATTGTACAGTGTCCTGTCTTCAGATACTGTGTACCTCTCACCTATATGACAGTCTTGGTTCAGACGACTGCTGGTTTACAATACCTTAGTTTTGTAATGTAGCAAAGATTATATATGCATATTAAGTTGTGTTATAATAAGTGTTATAATACTTATTATAACATAGCCACTTATTATAAGTGTTATAAGATGTCCCATGTAATAACAATATACATAAAATTGTCAGATAATAATTAATCAAACAGTATGCCAGTATGCTAGGTTAAGTGGCTATGTTGGCCTTATTTTTGTATTAAGTTCAGTGTATACGTAAGATTGTACTTGTATGTTAGGTTAAGTGGCTATGGATTGTAAATGATCTGCAATAAAGATGTTTTGTTCGTTTTGTTATTGGACTGGGGGGGTGGGGTAGAAGGTTCAGTTATTGAATATGTGGGAGGGAGGGGGTATGGATTTAGATGCGGTGAAGTAGTTGAGAGTGAGTGAGGTACGAGAAAATCGCTTCTGTTGAAAAGTGGAGGCCTTCGGCGAGTATGGACTGGAGACGTTCGGACGTGGGAATGCGGGACAAGTAAGGGAAACAGCTGTGGTGGAGGTCAGACAGATTCGGGCATTCGACCAGGAGGTAGGCGACGGTGATGGGGATATGGCAGGTGGGACAGAGTGGAGCTGGCAATTTAGCCATAAGGTGACCGTGTGTGCTTCGTGTGTGTCCTAGGCGGAGACGGGCTAGAATTACTTCGTTATGACGCGACCTATGGAACGAGGAAGCCCAATATCCAAGTTGTGGTTTTATCCGATGGAGTTTGTTGTTTGTAGCCTGGTCCCATTGCTAGATGGAACGGAAGTGGGAATGGAGAGTCGGGAAGAAATCAGTGAAAGGGAGAGGCCGGGTGGAGACTGGCAATGACCCAGCAGAAGGCGACCGTTTTATGTTGGGATGCTGTTAAGGAGTGGAAGGTTTGTTGGATGGTGCGGACGAGTGGGTGAGGGGGTTAAATTTTTCAAGGGAGAGCATGCGCTTTGAGAATCTGAGTAGATGACATAGGAGTTGGCGGAGTGGGTACTTATGATGTCGAGGGCTTCCAAAATAGCGAAGAGTTCGACTGAAAAGACAGCCGCCTCACAGGGAAGGGGGACGGCTCTAGAGAGCGATTGGGTCAGTATCACCGCTGAGGCAGCCGTACCAACCTCTGATTGGGAACCATCCGTATAGAGTCGGGACAGTGTTCAGGTGTGGGTTACGTGTTCCTGGAAGAGTGACTTGTATACTGTAGCGGTCGTGGTAGCTTTTGGCAGGGCACATAAGTCCCTGCAAAACTTGATAGGGATGAGGAGCCAGGAAGGATGGATATGATATGAGATGGGGGTGACTGAGGGAGGGGGCATGTTGAAAAGGTCCAGGAAAGAGCGGACCACTTCAGTGAAGTTCCAGCTCTGTCCCTGGGGTGGAGGTGAGGCCACCGACCTGCGCGCGAAGGTAGGTCCTTATGAGGAGCAGACCCCGTCAGTGAGTGAGAGAGAGGTAGTTACATTCTGCTTGGAGGCTGGAAGCTGGGGAGGAGCGGAAGACACCGGTGGAGAGGCAGAGGCCCCTATTAAGTACCGGGTCCAAGATTCGGAGGGAAGTGCTGGAGACAGATCCGTATACGACACTTCCGTAGTCCAGCTTTGACTGGACCACAGAAGTGTAAAGACGGAGGAGGGAGCGTCGGTCAACGCCCCACGTGGTGTGGGAAAGGCGGTCTAGGAGAACGAGGGGACGCTGGAGTGTGTGTTTCAGGTGCCTGAGGTGGGGAACCCAGATGAGCCGTTGGTCAAAGGTCATGCCCAGGAACCGCATGGTGGGCACCACTTCGAGGGGCTCGCCGTATAGCGTGACCGAGAGGGCAGGAATGGCTGTGGATCTTCTGCTGAAGACCCTGCTTTTGGTTTTAGAGGTAGACAGGCGGAATGGATGGATGGTGAGCTGAATTTGTCGTTGGACGACGGGCAGTTCCCGCCCCGCGAACCATATCGCAAGGTCGTCTGCGTAGATGGAGGAGCGGACGGTGGGTGGAATGGATTTTGCTACTGTGTTCATTACGATTGAGAAGCATATGACACTGAGGATGCTTTCCTGTGGGATCCCGACCTCTTGCTCAAAGGTGTCTGAGAGGACTGAGCCCACCCGTACTTGAAAGGTCCAGGAATAGAGGAAGCCCTTGATGAAGGTCGGTAGGGCTCCGACGAAACCCAAATTTTGGAGCTGACTGAAAATTATACGTCGATGGGTGGTGTCGTAGGCCTTCTGGATGTCGAAGAAAGTGGACAGGACAAACTGTCCCCTATTGAAGGCGTTCTGTATATCTAGGCTGAGGAGCAGGAGGGGGTCTGTAGTGAAACGAAACTCTAAAGCCAGACTGGGTAGCCGGGAGGGAGTCATTATTTTCAAAGAGAAAGGAGAGTCGCGCGGCGAACATTTTCTCGAAGATTTTGCAGGCACAGTATGTTAATGTGATTGGTCTATAATTAGTGGGGTCGAGGGGGTCTTTGCCGGGTTTAGGGATTGGTATTACATGGGCCTCTTTCCACCGAGAGGGGAAAGTGCCCTCGATCCATATACGGTTGTAGAGATCTACGGATCTACAGAAGCTAAGGCTAACAAAGACCCTAAGATCCACTCTAAGGTTAGCCCGAGAGCCACTCTAAGAACGGTTGCCTAGTAGGATGGATGTGTTGTATCGTACAGTAGGGGATGCCGTCCGGGCCAGAGGAAGGAGACCGTCTAGAGGACAGTGCCGCCTGTAGCTCTTGCATGGTGAACGGCCGATTGTAGGGGTTGTCGAGGATGGTGAGCAGCTCTTGTTAGGGGACGGTGCGTGGGGGCTTTCTGTGGAGGAGACGGCAGCGAAGGTAGATGCTAGAAGATTCGCCACCGACCTAGGTTCATAGAGAAGTCCGTCATTAGTTCGGAGGACCTGGGGTCGGGAGGAGGCATGTCGTCTCTTGACACTCTGTACCTTCTTCCAGATGGTAGCCGATGGTGTGGAGGAGGTGATACCTGATACAAAGGTACGCCAGGAAGATCGGCGCGCTTTCTTCATCGCGCGGCGAGCAACAGCTCTGGCTCGCTGCATCTCCAAGCGATGGGTAGGGGTTCGCGTACGATAAAATCGTCTGGTAGCCCTCTTCTTGGCTCGAATGGTCTCCGTGAACTCTGAGCTCCACAAGGGTATTCGTCGGGCTCGGGAGTAGGCAGAAGATCGTGGGATGCTGGCAATTGCTGCTGCGACAATAGCAGCCTCAAAGTACGCAATGCATTCATCGGAGGATGGAAAGTGGGCCGTCGTACAACGTGTGCAAGTGTTGTTCCGGAAAAGGGACCAATTAGCTCTGGCCGTTATCATCTACTCCGGTACACGAACGGTCTGGTCTTGCCGACTTAGTGTGAGGCAAACGAAAGTGGTCACTGCCATAGTCGTCCCGAAGCACTTGCCAGGTGAAGTCTAGGAGGCCGTCCGTCGAGATGAATGACAGATCTATATAGGACGGGGTGCATTTGGTGGCGTGATAGTGTGTGGGAGAGCTGTCGTTGAGGCACTGAAAGGAGAGTTCAACCATGAGGGTAATCAGGGTCAGAGCCACAAAAGTGGAGATCGTATCTCCCCACAAGGGGTGGCGACTATTGAAATCGCCCAAGAGTAGGAAGGGCTTGGGGAGTTGTTGAACAGCCTCAACCAGGTCATCGCGAGAGACTTGGGAGTGAGGGAGGAGGTAGATCGAGCAGACTGTGTATTGTTTATCCAGGACAATCATGGCAGCGACCACCCGTAACAGGATTTGATAGGGAGGATGTGAAAGGGGACTGTGCAGTGGACGAGGCTGGCAGCCCCCCTTGGAGTGCAGGTAGAAGACGGGGAGGTAGTGCTAAAATATCCGGTGGGGCAGGGCATTGGTCTGGTCCCCAGGATTAGCTCCTGGAGACAGACACATACCGGGCGAGCAGAGGCAATCAGGGAATTTCGGCCTTCGTAATTCGTGAAGATTCCCCTGCAATTCCATTGTAGGATCGTCGCTTTTGAAGGGTCCATTGTTTGACGAGGGAAAAGTGGAGAGAGAGAAAGTGCTAGGGAGTTGGATTGTGGATGGAGATCTAGGTTCATGATGGCGGGGGTTAAGTAGGTGGCCTGCAGTTGACCAAAGAGGGAATCGGCTGACCTGCCAACCCCTTCGGGGCCTGTGGGGCCGAGTCGACCGAACGGGACCGGAGGCGTGGATTACGGCAGCGGGACCGTCGCGGGCTCAGAGGGTGAGGAGTCTCTAGGCAGGGTTCAGTGGTCATGCAGCAGGGAAGGGCTCTGTTGTTCATATTGGCACCTCCCTGTCTGTCTGTGGTTTCCCGGCATACCCGGGGTGACGATAGGGGTACCAGAAAACCGGGCGGGTGGGGGAGAGGACAAAGTCAGGGTGGCCGATGAGGGAAGGGCCGGAGGTATGAGAGGGGCCGGTTCAGCGGGGTGTTCTCGTGGTGGGGTGGAGAAGATGGCACCAGGGGGTAAGGGCAGATCCACGAGGCTCGGGGGTGCGGCCGAGGTTACCCTGGTCACACCATGTAGGCGTGCCAGTGCCGCGTCCACTGGATCCTCGGATGTGGGGTTATCTGCCCCGTGTCTCGCCCGAGGTGGTGGCTCGTGTACGTCAGCTACGACTGTCAACATCTGCAGGGGGTGGGGGAGTGCGATGGTGAGAGGGTCATCTTAGGCGGGTAAAGGGTGTAGGTACTCGAGTTCTGTTTTTAGATTTAGGAGAAGAGGGGGAGGCTTGTTGGATGGTCGGTGAGTCTGGAGACTCGCTCCGGCGTCTCCACCTTGTTGATTTACCCCGGGCGCTAGGTTTGGATGTGTTCTCAGAGTACGGTGAGAACGGGGTTCTTCGGGGACGAGAACCGAGATTCCTGTTCCAGAGTTCTGGGAAGTTTGTAGCTTTGGAGATGCATGGTGGGGAGACATAGTAGGGGGACAGGTAGTTGCCGGGTCCGGCGTGGGGTCCGATCGGGAAGGAGGATTAGTAATCGAAGGAGATGTGAGTGGCGGATCCGGACGGCGAGCCGAGGGCAGCAGTATGAGAGACTCCCGGCTTCACCTCCCGACTCCGCATCCTGTCTCGCGCCTCTCGGAGGCTGATGAAGTCCGCTACCTGTAGGGCCCGCACCTCCTTCTCAAACTTAAAAAAAATACATTCGCGAGACGAAGAAGGATGTGCGCTGGCGCAGTTTGAGTATTTAGGCAAGTTGGGACATCGTTCTCGGTGGGCGATATCCCCGCAACGTACGCACAGTTGTTGTGGCTGTCGGCATACCGAAATGACGTGCCCGAACGTATTGCATTTAAAGCAACGGGTCTGGAATGTATGGACGGACCGAGAACTCGCATGACGCGCGGTCTCCCATGCTCCACACAATACGACCGGGAGGGACTAGGGTGTTGAACTGAGGAGGCGGCGCGGCGTGGGGGAGGAGGTACCTCCTCGACGGGACGTGAATCGATGAACCTTAATGATACCCTGGGGTTTGAGGTCTTCTAGTAACTCATTCTCGGGTATCAATAATAAACGGGTAGCGAAGATAGTGCCCTCACTCTGGTTCAGGCGAGGGTGCGGAGAAACGGTCACCGAGCATCCGAGGACTTCTGTGAGGGAGAGTAGGGCATTCGTTTCTGCCGCTGTCCCCGATTTTACAAGGAGGAACCATCCTTCTGTGGTCGGACGTCGTAACGGCTAGTTTCTGCGCGTGCGGATCGCCTGAAATGTTCTTTCAGAGTCGGACGGTAGGGACCCAGAAGTAGGGCAAATAACTAAAAATTTGTGAATAGTGGGTAAGGATAGGGAAACTGTTGATTCGAGGTGGACTGGGACATCAAGTGGTCGATAGGACGGACGCGGGCGCCAACCTCCCCGTCTGTCGCGGGGCTCTCTCCGTGGAGAGGCGAGTCGATGGCGGGTGAGAGGGGCATACGGAGAGAGCGAGAGGTCTGGTTTTGGGGGCGAGTCTTTCGTGGAACCTGTTGGCTTGCCCGTAGCTGGCTGAGGGGAGCTGGGGTGGGACCCCTGCTCCAGAGATGGTGTGTCCAAAAGCATGTTCGAGGTACAGGTTGCGGTCGGTAACGAAGGAGAATGCGAGTCTTCCGCAGCCAGAGGAGGGGCGACCCCCTCAAGAAGTGGTCTTCCAGTGGTAGAGGACTCGGGGGACCTGATCGCCCACCACCCGAGTTCTAGGACAAGTAGTAGTAGTAGTATCCATACCCCAATAATTAGAGAAAAATGGACCCAGGGGACGCGAGAAACTGCCTACCGGTGAGAAAGGGAGGCCGAGCGCAAACCGCTGGGGGCGGGGTACCTCGTCCCCAGGGACACACCGTCGGTTTAAAAACGGTGCCCCGTGATGCGAAAGTTTGTTCCCAAACGGCGCAGACCGGAACCCCCAAATCCCACCGACCCGGACACCCAACACAGTGACGCCCTAAGGCGTCACCTCCGGAAGACAGCACTGGAGACCCGTACTGGGAGCCAAAGACTTTAGTGGCTTTTAGCCCGGTCTCCCCAGTAGCCTGTCCGGCATGGGTGACCCTTCCGGGGCTAAGCCCCCGCCGACGTAGCCCACTGGGTCAACACGGGAGCCCACCCACCACGACAAGGTGGCCACAGGCGGGGCTATATATATATATATATATATATATATATATATATATATATATATATAATATATATATATATATATAGTAGGCAGGGTCGAAAAAGGGTCAAGGTCAAGATTTTGCTTAGTTACTTATTGTGAGGTTGTTCATTTTGTAATAGTAGTATCCACACCAAAAATCAAGGCTGTGGGACCTTCGCTACCTCCACTCCCCCTACCGATACTCACTTTTTTCCCACATGAATTTGTATAGGAAATAGGCCAAAAATCGAAAATCGTAAAAATCGACCCTAAATATATATATTTTTTTTTTGCTTTCGGATGGCCAAAATGGGTTCCCTGGCACGAATTACATCAGAATAGACCATTCACCAACTTGTTTTGAGATCAGGGGGTAGGGAGTAGGGTCTTACATCTGGTGCTGACTCATAGCACCGGATATAAGGCCTAATATTACATTATTTTTGTTTTTCTTCTTTCCAGATTCCTATTTAGGTACCTAGAATGTTAAAAGTTTGTATTAAAATACGTTATTTAATTTTAAAATATCAGTAATAAATAAAATAGAGTTAAAATCTTATTAAATTAAATTATGGCTACTTGAAAAAGAAGCCACAATGCAGCCTTCGGATATCCAGCAAAATTTTCATCTGCCATGACGCCATCAAAAGCTGATGTTGTAAGGCACTTCCATTTTATTGTTAGAGAAGACTCTAAAGCACAGGGTAAAATAAGTAAAAATGATTGCTATAACGTAGTTGTTCAAGATATAAAAGAAATTTGGCAAAAATTTTCTTTCCCAACAATTGATACAAAGGGAATTTATGTTAGAGTTACTAAACTTATAGAAGATGCTGATAAGTTAACTAAATGTCCTATGATAAAAAGAAATGAAAAATATGAAAAATTAAAGAAATATGACGAGATGTTTGACATATCTCCATGCTACTGTTATGATAAAGGCATAAGGGATAGAAAACTTTGTAGGTGTGAACATAAAATACCTATTATAGAATGGGAAGCTTTTATTGGTCAAAAAAAAAGAAAAAACCAGTTAGGAAAAATTGATAAAAAACTACTTCAAGTAATTTGAGAAAGTTGGGCAAAATCCAAAAAGCACAGGAAAGGGAAAAGAAATCAAAAGAAAAATTAAGAGAAGCAAGGGAATTTGTATCATCAGAAGTGATAGATGATGATAATGAAAATGAAGATGTCGATTTTTAAGACAGAGGACTTAGATTATGAAGAGGACTTAGAATTAATAGAAAATTTTCAAAATAGATATACCTATAAAAATTTAGCCAAAACTTCAGAGATATATAGGGTAAGCAATAGGGCCACAGCAGCCCTTATAAACGCTGCCTTAAAAGATATGAAGATTTTAAGTTTAGAAAATATGCTTGATCGAAAAAAAGTTGAGAGAGAAAAAACATCATTGTTTATTTTACCAATTCTAAGTATAAAGAAGAAAACCAAAATGTGGAATGTATTGGATTTGATGGAAGAAAAGATGATACACTGACAGAATCAGGCAAAAATAAAAAGAACACTACGTTATAATTAAGAGCCGCGAAACGTTTGCATTGATCACGTAGTACCAGATAATGGCACTGCAAGGGCGATTGCTGATAAAATAATTACTGTTATTGAAGATTCAAATAGTGCTAATTCAATTAAAGGTCTACTTTGTGATGGAACCCCAGTGAACACAGGCAGAGTTGGAGGGGTCATTAAATTAATAGAACTTCATCTTGGCAGGTCCCTTCAGTGGCTCGTTTGTGAATTACATTTAAACGAATTGCCCTTGATGCACCTTTACAAAAGCATTCAGGGCAGAACCACTGGCCCAAACACCTTTGAAGGGCCACTTGGCAAGAAATTAAAAGCCGATTTAACAAAACTGAAAATAATAAATTTTGAACTGATAGAAGGTAAAGTTCAAGAAATACCTCCTAATATTGTAAAAGATTCGAGTAGTGACCAAAAATACTTGTACGAAATGTGTCATGCAATACAAACGGGAAATGTTTCTGAGGGTCTCGCTGTAAGATCTCTAGGACGACTGAATCACGCCAGATGGCTGACTTTGGCTAATAGGGTTCTCCGCCTATACATTTCTACATCAAATCATGATACTAACCTAAAAGATCTTGTCATATTTGTCACCAATTTTTATGCCCCTACGTGGTTTCAAATAAAATCTCACCCAAAAGCCACTGAGGGTGCGCGAAATTTTTGGTTTATGACAATTCTTTTTCGAAATTTAGATGTAAAATTCAAGACAATTATTGAGCCGGTCATGAAAAACAACGCTTACTTCGCTAATCCTGAAAATATACTCCTTCAATGGTTTCTGACGAACGATTACATATTAGAGAGCTAGCAATTCAAAAGAATAATTCTTTCCAGAACTGGGTTTTCAGGAGCCAGAAATTTTCTAGCAAATGATTATATTGATTTGATTAATTGGAATGAGCAGATAATCACTCCACCTTTGCTAAGTAATTTTACCAATGAGCAATTGCTTCAGATTAGAACTAAACCTCTAAAAATACTAGATAGTAAATTCTGTTAATTATAAAATAAATATCTAGATTTATATAACTAATTGTCCAATTTAAAATATTGCACAAAAATATTTTATTATTAAATCACTTTAATACTCAAAATTTAAATTTCTTATGATTTTAAATTAGGCAAATATAATGATAGAATGAAGTTATTTAAATAACTAAAGGAAAATGATGAAAACTAAATGATATTAAATATTTATTAACAATGGTAGCTTATATAAATTAGAGAAACTTGCCTCCTAATTAGTTCAAAGTTCAAACTTAAGAATTCTCGTATGGAAAATAGTAACAATCAAACTTTCTGAGATAATATATGCATCTTTTTTTAAGTGTTGAAACTTGAAAGCTTCATGAAAGCCAACTTGGCTTGAAAAAAAGAGCTGAATATTTCAAAAAATTCAGTTTTTAAATTTTTAATAGGTTATATTATTTACTTAAAGAGAGATTTTCTTTTAGTCAAAAAGTTTTGTAATTTAATTAACAAAAGCAATTCAACTAAAAGTCAAAAGTTCAAACTACTAATACATATTATAAAAGAAAATTTACAAAATCATTTACCCTACGCTTATAAAATCAATACTACTCCTTGGATTAACAAATGAAAACTAATGCAAAATTTTTTTTATTCTATCTAAGGTATAATCAAACTAATTTTAAACATAAAATCAAGATATTCTTCTTGTAAATCTGTTTCCTTAAAATAATTGAAAATGAAAATTAAGTTTATTTATAATTTTTTTTTTAAAACAAGATGGCCTCAATTATATTTTTTTTAAGTGTAACCTTAAATCAGACTATCTTTAAAGTTCAAACTACATATTAAAAAATTAAAAAGTTTGCAAATTCAATGATACATTTACAGTATCATAAATCATAATACTCCTTGTATTAAAAAATGAAAGCAAAATAATAACTTTTGCAGAAATTTTTACTAATGTAGCTAAGGTAGGAAACTAATTTTTAAACATAAAATCAAGATATTCTCCTTGTAAATCTGTTTCCATAAAAAAAATTATGAATTAAAATTATTTATCTAAGTTTACTTATAAACATTTGTTCTTAAAAATAACATAGCCTCAACAATATCTTCTTTCATACGTGCCCTTAAATCAGATTTTAAAATTTTCAGTGCTGAAAATAGCCGTTCAACACTGACTTGTGTTGAAGGCATAGCTACTAGAAGATTTGCAACATCTCTCATAACTTTAGGATACCTTTCTATTACTTGTTCAAGAGTGTTTTGACGAACTGTCAAATTTTTCAATCTCAGGAAAAGATTCCTCAACTTGCAATTTGAGGGTACACATTGGACTGAGAGGTGGTATTAGTTCACTTTCTAAACGAGGACGTTTTGATTTCTTACCATGTTGAATATCAATAATTTTTTCAAAATCAAACTCGCTGACATCAGAAGTGGTGGAGATGATGAATTTGATGATGATGCAATAATCTCGGTTCCACATTCCTCTCTTAATAGAGAGACTTTATTTGAAAGGTCTAGGTTACTTTTCATTCTGATTGCTATATTGCATAGGGCATCCTTGGCTTTAACTACCTGTTCAGATGTTAATAAGCATCTATATCTAGGATCTATATAAACAGCAGCAAGCAATACTTCATTATCAAGTAAAATATTTTCTCTCCTTTCCATGGAACTTTTAATGTCATCAGCTATGGTGCCTTCTATCTTGGAAAGAAAATACATCAAAGATTTCCACTCTTTCAAAAATTGACCCGGAGTCAAAACTTCACTGAATTTTTTTTGTTACTATATATGGCTGGTACAGTACTCTTTCCAATCTTCTTGCTTGTTCCCACATTATTTCTGAAAGATTCACATTTGAATTTGCCATGTCCAAGAGTACAGGTTTTAATTCTAATAAGCGCTCTATCATTAAATAAGTGCTGCCCCATCGAGTAGGTTGATCTAAAATAGCAACCTTGCCTGCACGTCTTTTAATTATTTCTTCCACTTTTGGGTTTCTTGCTGCTACTACAACCTGTCTCAACTTACCTATGAGAGAGGTAGCATGTTTCTCTCTCAATCCATCGCAAATAGCAAGTTGCAAGGTATGTGCACCACAACGCATGTGGTTGATTCTGGAGAAGTGTGAAATTTCAGATACAATACTGTCAATTTCTTCTACACAAGATGCCACTTCCTGAGTGTCTGTTGAATCATCATCATGTTCACCAAATGTTTGTATATCATCTCTGAAGTTGCCTCTTGATTATCATTCAACTTCTCAACAGTTTTAATCATATTTGATGCATTATCACTGACAATGCAGAGCACAAATTCTTTCGGTATGCAGTACTCTTCCAGAGTTCTCATAATTAGATCATGCAGGTAGTCACTAGTTTGCTGAGCATGTGTATCTTTTACTGCTATAGTGCGGGTGAGGATTTTATTATTATCATCAATAAATCGGACATTGATGGCAAAATAATGTGTCCGTATTCGTGTGCAACCATCAACTTTTAAAAATATGAAGCGCCCTTTTAATTGCTCTTTGAGAGCAAATTTTTCTTCTTTTGATTTTTCTATCACTAAATGACGGATATTGTCTTTATCTAAACTAATCTTGAATTTCTGAGCCATTTCTTCTAGTAGACTGCGCATAGCTGGCTTTTCAAACATAGATAGAGGCATAGAATCTTTAACAACTAACTCAATTATGCTATTTTTAAAATTATCTGTAGTCATTGAGATAGTGACTTTTTGAGACATCAAAAATTTAGTAATGTTTTGCTGGTTTGCTTTAGTTTTTGAACTGGCAGAAGTACTGGGTCTTGAAAGCTCAAGTATTTGCTGCTTTTCTTCCATCATTTTTGATATTTCAGGATGTAATCGACTCAAGTGTCTTTTCAAATTATATGCTCTTGAGGAGACATCAGGCTTTTTGCTTTGAGGCTTGGTAATTTTAGTTCCACACGTTGAAATATTTCCCGAAGCATCAGAAACTTCACAAATACAAACATAGTGTTTCTTATCTGAACTTTCAGTAAAATACTTGAATATATCAGACTTCTTTATTGAATCTCTATCCATTATGAAGGGTCATAGACTGATAATTATAATTAAAGAATCAAGTACAAATTACAAAGAATCTGAAAAAAAAGACATTTAGCAATACAAGATAATTGACCTAAAAATAAAAATAGTTCAATCCAAGTCAGAAGGACCAACCTTACTAGGTATGTATCTAGGTAGTTACCTACTTAGATAAATAGTTAGTACCTACCTACCTAAGGTCTCCACCGCCATAAAAAAAATTTTACCTATATAATTAAGTGTTGTTAAGACAAATCTTCCCAAATATTTAATGGTTAAAAAATGGAAATTTGCAGATTATATTCCTGCAACTCCCACACCTCCATAAAATCCAAGAATCCTATGGTACCATTTTTCGTAATATATTACAAGAATTATAATTTGCAACTAAACCTATATTTAACAAATAACAATTTAGGTAGCAATATATCGCCCGGAGCCAGACCATGGAGCCGTATTTTCAAGGTTTCTGGCTCCGGCTCCGGTTCCAGGTAAGCAAAATTCACTGGCTCCACCGACTCCGGCTCCGGCTCCGAAACCCTGCTAAATTATATAGTATAATAGTACGTGTGTCTGTATGCGCGCGTAGACAACCAGTCATAAGCGAAGTCGAGTGTAATAATTCAGTGAACCGTGCCAAAAACTTCTCACTCTTCTCGGTTCGATGGCACAAGAATTTGGTTAGGTAAAATTAGGTCTGGTTAATTAGATTTTTCGATATATGCATTTAAAAAACTTGGTTCCTCGTTTATCCTTTATTACGCGCCGATTTGATTTGTAATATATGCAACACGTGTAGTAAAATACCAGTGAATGTTGATTTGAAAAGTTATTTCCATACCAACTTACGTAGAAAATCCATTCACATTCTGCTTCAATAAAATGGAAAAAAAAACTTTCGTAAAGTTACTTCGCTTTACACAAATAATTGTAAACTGGAGCGAGTGTGTCAAATGATCTACTACTTATTTCATTCTCGTAGTTATTCTAGGATTAATTTGGTTTACCATTACAAGCATACTAATGATTGCAACAAAGTACGTGCAACGTTTATGAATTCTGCACGAATTCATTAAAATGATGCATTCTACAACGACGATGTGAACCTCTCGCTAAAATGGAAGGACAAATAAATTAAAAAATTATAGTACGAAATATATTTGATTAAAGAATATATTATGTATGAACATACAAAACAGAAGAGCATGATATCCGCTGGTGACAACATAAAACTTCACAGCAATACTAGTTTAGAGAAAAGTATAATCAAATATTAAAATTTTGTACCTGGCTTTA
The DNA here is from genome assembly GCA_023014485.1 of Bathynomus jamesi. Classification (NCBI taxonomy): domain Eukaryota; kingdom Metazoa; phylum Arthropoda; class Malacostraca; order Isopoda; family Cirolanidae; genus Bathynomus; species Bathynomus jamesi. The sequence goes on from JAJOZX010003893.1 coordinate 297,285, forward strand.
CACAGTGTAGTTAAATAGTAACAGTTGGTTCTTGGGTCTTAATCCTCAGTTACTACTGGCAATGAAATGTACAGAACAGATTATTCCAACAAATTATATCTTGAAAACATTTTAAATTTACCAACAATACGAGAATTAAACTAAACTTATACACGTCTTTTCTATCCCATACCGCATTAAAACATTGTTGTTTAACCACCTTCGTAACAGCAAAGGTCATATGACGGAGGAGAACCAACAGCTTTACGTGGAGTTCCAACCATCTGAGGATAACTGTATCATCTGAACGAAGACTTACGGTCACGCATCCAACTATTGAACAGATCCAATGTCGCTTAACCTCGCTGACGTAACGAGAAGCGGTGTCGCGACGTGGCTATCGCTCATGATAACTTTATATCATGCGATGTTATATATGTACATAGTGCACACTTTTTAAAAACGGAATATATAACTTGTGTCATCACAGATTCTGAGTTAAAATGTTCCATGTAAAACGCGTTCCATATTTGTGTAATCATAACTAGAAACGATTTTACTTACAGCAATATCAAAAATGTTTCAAAATAACTAAAAAACTAATAATAAACACAACCCATATATTATATTATATATATATTTATTAACAAAAATGTGTATTTCCAGGTTCTAATACAATCTGTACGAGGATAAATGTGGCAGTGGAGCGAATTGATCCAATTCCAAAAAAGTTGAACCGAAAATTATATTACGCGTAGAGAAAGAAGCGTTACAATAATTTCGAAAACTGGTCACTATGAGAACGCTATATCCGGCGTTTTACAAATTTACTTTGGGGATCATTCATTTGCATTAATAGAATTTTAAAACAAATATCGAAAATGCATTTTTTAAATTTCAGTAATATTGCTTGGTATACAAGCCATTTTTTAAGATAAAATTAAAATTTTTACACATTTACTCGTCTTAAAAAAAAAAAAAAAAAATACTACACCACCATTACTATTTACCTAATACCTATATACTCGTACTATGAATACATATAAAAATATGTAATTTTAAATATGCAAAATACAATTCCTTAACCCTTTCACTGCGGGGTGAAAGGGTTAATTAAAAACTACTACTAGTACTCCTTGCAAAGATTATTGTTTTCAGGATTGTTATTGAGTATTGATAACAGATTCATGCTTAAAAATAAATTATGCCCAGAAAACATTGTATTAATACAAGTTAATACGATTAAAACAGTACATTCATTGTTTTCAGAATAAAAATTCTATTCTTGTGCATGAACAATTTACTTTTCAAGCACCTTATTCCTATGGAATGTTGAAATTATGAAAGTATACATTCAGACAATATATTCAGAGTAATATATATATATATATATATATATATATATATATATATATATATATATATATATATATATATATATATATATATATATATATATATAAAAATCCTAAGAAAATGTTCTTAGAACTGAAATGGTATTTTTCCTTTCATGGAATAATAATAATAATAATAATAATAAAAGTTCCTACGCGAACGGGTATCAAACGTTCCTAGTTAATAAATATTAAATAAATATTTATAATAAGTAGAATTACATTTCCATTGCAAGTACCAAACAGGTCTTGAGACCTCCTTCCATGTGCTGTTGGATTAACAAACTCCTTTCTTAGTACTCCCCCAATCAAGCCACGAGTAAATAAAATGGTAAATGCATATCAAATTTAAAAAAGTAAAATCTTACTAAGTTCAAAACCATTAAAAAAAAAAATTAATGAACGAAAATTCATTAAAACTTGATGAAACCAAAAACTTTTCCAAGTCTTAACTTAAGTTTCTACATATGCTTAACTTTGTCATAAAACATATATGTAGATGATAATGGTACTGAAGTCGTACCATGGAAAAGATTTTCGCGAGCGTATGTATACGTTTATATAAAGTAATTTACGCCTTACATTATCAAAACTTTCTCACTAAATAAAGTTCACAAATCATAAATGGATAATTTAAAATAAAAATCGTACAGCGTATTAACCCTTAAACTGCAACATGCCTCGTAGGAGAACAGATTTTCTCGCCCTTTTTTAAATTGCATGCCAAGTTTAGCATTCGCAAACTGTGTCAGCAGTCTCACTAGGCCTCCAAAGCAGTCCCAAGACGCTCACTTTAACACTCCACAAAGGCTAAACAAAAGTAGATAAATGGTTTATGTTTTTAAATTTTGCATTCTTCCGCACGTATATATTTAATCTTATAAGAATATAATGCGTGTTTAGCGTTTATTTTTCGGGTTTTTTGTACATACAGCGGTAGGCAGATTCTCCCATAGCCGCAGTTTAAGGGTTAAGGAAATAAAAATATATGCTCGTATAATTACTACGACTATCTACGTGAAATATCTCGAATAATCCAATACTGATAAAATACTTTCGTATTGCGCACAATGATGGTGATATTCGACAACAACGGAAATGGGAAAAACAATTTTATGGAAGGAAAATCGAATATTTAACGAAAGGAACATTTACGAGCGTTTAAAACCAAACTGTTACGATAGAAAGAGAAAAATTGATTTAATCTTTTGTACGGTTTTGTGACAAGAATTAAAATGAAATATTTTAAAAAGGCAAATTGGGTGCGAGTGTGTCGCTTACGATGGTTTCAAGTAACGCTGTCGATATACAAATAAATACATGAACCACGCGTCCCGTACAAATATTTGTATAAATACGATAAATGGAAGGAGGGGCGAGAAATTATCGAAGTAATAATGGGTAATTAGTGCAAAATAATTAAAATTAATATAAAATTACAATCTACTTTTTTCTCCTTCTTCAAAGTTGTTTTGGTCATTTTTACACACACTGTTCGCGCAATCTTCCTCTCTGAAAGATAAAAAGTTAACTAAATTTAGATAAATACTAATTTCTTTAAAAAAACAAAACTGGTAAAGGGGAATCAAACTTACATTTCAGAAATTTCTTAATTTTTCTATTATTTTTTAAATAGTAAGTCTCGCAAACGGACGAACGACCATTTGCATTGTGTGATTAAGGTTTAGCTAACACTAGAAAAAGTTTATAGGAAAAATTAATTAAACAAAAGTATAATCCTGTACTGCGGGAGGTACCTTATTTAACCCGTTTGCCGCGCAACCCGTAATATCACGGGCTCTCGCTTCTGACCATTTCTGCAGAGCCGCGTATATACACTCTAGGGCGGGTTGATATTTTGTATTCAAAAGTGACACGCATTGTGAGGGTTTCGTATGGGTCACAGTAGTCACCCAGTACAATATTTCGCGTATCCTTAGTCTCCTACCCACGGCACAAATTTCGGTTTTTACGAGGGCAACTCAATATATTTTGCCCCACCTTTTATTTTTCTTTCGAAGTTTCCTTTAAGTTCCAGATATTTTGTAAACAAGTAGTTACATATCTTTTTGTATAAGTTTTTATTTTTCCACACAGTCTCCATCCTTTTCTACGGCTTTCCTCCCCACCTCGTTTCGAGGTGGGGTAACACAGTCAAGCGCATTTCTGTGATGGCCTTTCTTGTTTACAAACTGTTGTGTGGTCTTACGTTATCGTGCAAAAGGAGGACGTCTTCCAGTTTTCTCTCCGGTCGAACTCGCTTTATACGTCTCTGGAGTCTCTGTAGGGTAGCAATATATGCCTCCGAATTGACTGTTTGTACTTTCTTCATAATGTCCACCAGAATCACCCCTTTCACGTCCCAGAAGATGGTGGCCATAACCTTTCCTGCAGAGGGAGCCATTTTTAACTTTTTCTTGCGGGGGGAGTCTGCGTGATGCCACTCCATGGATTGGCGTTTTGTTTCAGGTTCAGTGGTGTACCCAAGTCCCATCCCCAGTCACAATTCGTGAAAGGAAGTCATCCCCTTCTGTCTCGTACTGAACCAACGACTCGGAAGCAATTTCTTTTCTTTGGGCTTTGTGATCTTCAGTCAGTTGGTGAGGAATAAACCGTGAACACACTTTTGAGTATCCCAGTTGCTGAATTATCGTATTCACACTTCCTTCACTAATTCCTAGCTCCAGTGATAACTCCTTGTATGTGACGCGCCGATTTGATCGAATGATGCTGTTAGCACGTTGCACAGTGTGAGATGTCACAGCCGATGCAGGGCGACCGCTGCGTGGCTCATCATCGAGGCTGGCTCTCCCTCTCTCCGATGATCTCTCACGTTTAGACCAGCGTCCAACTGGGCTTCGAACAGCAGCAGCATCTCGGTAAACGTTTTGCAGACGTTTGTGAATATTTCCAACTGTTTCCTCTGCAGTTAAGAACTCGATAACAGCTCCCTGTTTACGACGCACATCACTGTCAGACGCCATTTTCGAAACTGCGTTAACCATCGGTTTTATACAAGGGCGTTTAAAAGCGTTTTTATATAAGGAGGGGAGGTTCAAACTGGAAAAATCCGGTTATGTGAAACGCAGAAAGTTCAAACTTACGGCCCAAAAGACATTTCAGCCCCATGGCCTATTATTTAGCAAAGATGAAAATTGTTTCAGCTGTGTTAAACTCGTGTTTCTTATTTTATTTATTCAAACTCAAGAAAATTACATTTTTACGTTTTTTTTTTAGTATATACTATATATTAAGATAAAAAAATAATGAACAAATTAATGAATTACATAACATTTTTGAGAAATTAAACAACAGAACTTGTCTTCTAGAAGAAAAAGAAAGAAAAACATTACCTAATGAAGTGCTCTTTTGCACGATGCATAAACTTAAGCTATTTTGAAAGTTTATTTATTCCACTGTCCTTTCCATTCAAATTTAAGCAATCTTTGCCGTGATCCCAGTAGGTTAAGAATATATTTTTTGGCGATTTTCGTAGCCAATTCGTACATCAGATGCATTCGTGACTAGATTCACGGCGCTTTCTACTCCTTGGCTGTGACAAGGAAAGGCTGGTATTTCGAGTGGTTCTTGTCTTGCTAGCAAAAGTTCCTTATTGCTAAAGTTTCTCAGAAGTGGAGGCAGATAAATTACCTCTTTCTGCCAATCAATCATTTCAGTGTAGTCCGAAAAGTCAAAATTAAGAGTTCGAAGTAGGTCAAAGTTTCTTGATCCAGAAAATGTAGTTCTGAGGGAATGATTCTCTGGATTGCAACCTCTCTAACTTCTCTTCTTGAGTCTGTTATCATCGATGGCAGAATATTTTCGGGGTTCGCAAAGTATGAGTTATTCTGAAACACCGGTTCCATGATCAATCTGTATCTCTCCTTCAAGTCGCGCAGCAGATACCCTAAGTATCAAAAGTTAGATGATCCTTCAGATGCCAGTGGATGTGACTTAGCCCAAAACCATCCTGGAGCATAAGATAGCATAATAATTTCTACTAGATCTTTAAGATCTTCGGTTGGATTTGGTGTTGACACAGTTTAAGAATTCTATCTGCTATAGTTAGCCAACAAGCATGATGAATTGTACCAGGAGATGTTTCCAGAGTGGTGTTGGTGTTTTGGTGTTGGTGTTGGTGTGTTGGTGTGTTGGTTAGCCCACCCTGATCGAGCAAGCCGGCGGCACGCAGGTAACCGATCGCCCTCTCCGGTGTGGACCAGAGGTTCAGCGCACTAGTGATGTTGTGTTGGAACATATTGTAGATACTTTTGGTCACTGCTTAAAGCATTAACATTAGATGGAATTTCATGAATGTTTCCTTTAACAGGAGAAAAAGCAACCACTTCCAGTTTTGTTAGATCAGTTTTCAATTTATTTCCAATTGAACCCTTAAAAGTACTTGGGCCTGTTGTTTTTCCATCTATTGCCTCGTAGACGTGCCTGAATGGTAGTTCGTTCATATGAAGAAGGCATACCAACCACTGAACAGACCTATTCAGGTATATTTCAACAAGCTTTATTACTCCACCGATTCTTCCAGTGTTCACAACAGTGCCATTACATAGTAAAACTTTTAGAGTGTCTGAACTTTCTGAGTCCACTATTACAGTAATCAGCTCTTCTGCTACACAACGAGCATTTCCATGATCAGATGTTACATGATCTATATAGATATTTCCAGGCTCTTTAACAATGACGTAGTGCTCTTCTTTGATCTCTTCCATCAAAGCCAATGCATTCTATTCCTATTTTCTCCGATTTAACACTAGTACTCTATTTTCTACCTACTCGTGCTCTTTCCCTCTCCTGTTTCTTTCTGTCAATCATGTTGCCCTGATCCAGGATTCCCATATCTTTTAAAGCAGCATTAACAATTGCTGCTGCTGCCCTGCAACTCACTCTGTAACGATCTGCAGTCACTGCCAACTCTTCATAGGTATATCTGTTCTGCTCATTCTCTATTAACTATATCAGGCACGAAGTCTTCATCCTCTTGGTCTGTCTCTACCTCCATGCTCTCAGCACCGGCTGCATCCTGTGATGTTCAAGGGACAACTCTGATAGCTTCAGTCGATTCTGCTCGTGATGTCATTCGGCGTTCGTGTTCTTTTTGAGCTCTGGCAAGAGACCTTTTCCTAATCAGAGCAGCTTTTCTATCAATTGGCCCCAGTTGGTTTAATCTTTGCTTTTGTCCTACAAAAGAATCCCACTCAGCAATTATTTTATCCTTGCACCAGCAGGCATTTCTATCAATCCTTTTATCGTAGCAATCACAGGTACATACATCAAACATAGCATCATACTCGGAAACCTTTTTTCCAAATCTCTTATCTTCTCGGTTTATAGGAACCTTGTTCAACTTTGAGGCTGCTTCTATCACTCTTAACAACTTTCTGAAAGATTCCACGAGTACTTATTGTAAGGAAAGAGAACCTTCTCCATATGGTTTCAACGTCTATTGCGACTATGGTACATTTGGTACAACATTCATTAAAAGTAATCGATTTATTTGATTCAGCCTCTTCTCGTCGTCGCACAAAGTTGTAGTGCCTCACAACATCTGCTTTTGTTGGTGTCATAGCTGCTGGAAACTGAAGGATGTCCAAAGGCCGCATTTGACGAATTTTTTCTTGTTGACATGATTAATTTGATTTAATAAACAATAATTTAACTTAAAAACCAATAGTTTGAATCAATAACCAATAATAATTTCACTTAATCAATAATCTGAAACAAAAATAAAATATAATTTTTTGCAAAAAGTGCGAAAAAAATTAGGGTTGCCAGACTTTTTTGCACATTTGTGAAATTTGCCACCAATCTGGCAACTCTGCATAAAACAAAAAAAGTATCCATAAATAATGATGATACCCATTTCATTTAAATAAGAGCAAATAAGGTCTTCTAACATAGCTCAACTTTTGATGTTATTTGTTAACCCAAATGAAAACCCTCACATAGTGTCGTTTTATTAAAAAAGCTAAACAAACTTGTTTTGACCCGCCCTAAATTATACACGGGTCTAAACTAAACTGAAATACCTCTCTGCGTAGTCCGCGTTTTTGGCTCGACCCGTAACTGGGCCTCAACCAGTTAACGGGTTAAGCTTCGTTTTACCTTCCCTACAATCACGCCTCCAAAGGGCTTCGCAATTAGGGTACCAACAGTTACTGTGGCCCCTTTTGAGGAAGAGGGGGATAGCTATCAAGCCCAGTCTAGCAGCAGCAGCAGCAGCAGCAGCAGAAACAGCAGCAGCAGAAACAGCAGCAGCAGAAACAGCAGCAAAGCAAGCAAGCGAGACTAACGCGATCCATCCAACTTTTAACACAATTTTATGCGAGATTAAACCTTCCCAACTTGTCCTTAATTTGCAATACAGGAACATCGTGTTATCCGCACTAAATCTATATATAGAGAAATGAATGTGTATACATCAAGTAGTGATAAAATTTAGAATGACAGTATATGTCGTACTGCCGCAACCTAAAATAAAAAATGCCCAAAAGTTGTAACTACTATAAAATTTTACTACTTTACATTTACTAACTTAGTTACTAGCGTATGTTTCCATGAAAACAACAGCGTACCTTACGCCGGCCGCGCAGGATCGTCCTACGACTCGAGTCGCGCGTGATTTTACATTGAGAGAATGGGAGCCCCACATACTGCAGCGACCGCGACGCGGTTCTGGGAATCGCGTCGCGGTCGCTGCAGTATGCGGGGCTCTCATTCTGTCAATGTAAAATCACACGCGACTCGAGTCGTCAGTCGTAAGACGATCCTGTGCGGGGCTGGTCTAAAACTTTGTGAAGTTTAGAAGTGTGTGTTTTCAATCAGTTCCACACGTAAAACATCGTGTGTTTTTTTTTTTTTTTTTTTTTTTTTTTTTTCATCAGCTTCAACTTCTTTGACAAACTTATCATTATCTTCATTCCCTCTTCTATTCACTTTCCATACTCATTTTTCCTTTACATACTTTCCTTCAGGCTATTTTTACATTTTATAACCCTCAGTCTTTCAATTATTTCGACCATGAACCAAACTTCCATTCACTCGACCTATCCTTCATCTCGACGGGGAAAGGCCCGTTTTAATATCGTGTCTCGTCGTTACTTGGTCAACTATTAATTTCAGTCATTTCTCTTTTGAATAATTACGATCGCGCCTACCTTCATCTTTCGATTATTTGTGTAGGCCCACGCAACAGACCTTTAATTCCTTTCGCAGTTTTGTTTTTAACAGCACCGACACTACCGTTAGGGATGAGGGAATAATAACTTTTTTTTTTGGAAATTGCCAGTAAGACGAATAGTTTCTATGGCCACTTTCGCTGTTGAATACGATTCTGGCTGGTTCTTCGACCTAAAGCGAAGTTTTGACCTGGTTCAGTGGATTTTTTTCAAACTGGCGGGCAAAAAAAAATAGTTCTCTCTTTCTGATGCTTAAGAAAACCTCTACCCCTCATATGTAATAGGTCTTTTCGTATGTTTTCAGGGTCACAAGTTGAAAATGAACAAATCAGAGGCGTTCGATGCGTGGTTTAGCGATTATAGGCAAAAAAAATAGTAAAAAAACCTATTATTTTATTAAAAAAAATCATGTACAGAAGAAACATAAGGCATTCATATCAGTTCCATGATGTAATTCAAATCGTGAAATCATTATATTTACAACACATTGTTCAATAAACTATCAATATCACTAGTAACATTGTCTTCTGGTCGTAAGGCATTCTTAAGAGAATTTCTCAGTTCATCTAAACTAAATTTTTCCATTTTGAATTTTCGGTCTCTCACTTTAACACGTCTCATTTGACGAATATCTGGTGTGATGGCGAGTCTCAAATAGGCAATTTCTGTGAGGAGCCGCTTTTCGTTCAGTTTGTACAGAGTATCCAAGTTGTTTAGAGTCATAGGACCTCCATTTCCTTGCATTTTCCAAAACCGCCAATACTTTGCCAGCTTTCTTCTTTTTGAGCTCTTCTTTTTTCAATAAGGACAATTTTTTTGCAGCATGCGCAGTAGCTAGAAAATCTCTCTAACTTCTTCACTTTCTCAACTTTTTCTGAACCCCTGGCCCATTTCCAGGATGCCTTCATCTCCTCAGGAGACTTTGATTCGAACGAAGAGGCTATCAGAAATCCGTTAGTCACAATAACATTTTTTCTCGAGTGCGTTTGAATGGATGTGCTACCACCACTGGCCCTGATTCGGTTGTCAAGTTTTGAAAATTCTGATTCGCATCCTAAATTTGTCAGAGCGGCATACATCGAGTCTGGATTAGAGTCATCGTTTGATCTTGTTAAATAGGCCATACGAGACAGCTGATTATTTACAGTATCAATGACTTCATCTAGAACTAGAGCTTCAAGTTTATCTTTACTAGGGGTGTGCCGGATAGTATTTTTTACTATCCGGCCGGATACCGGATAGCCGGATACTAAAAAAAAATATCCGGCCGGATACCGGATAATATCATTCAAATAATTCATAATTTTTTATATTATTATTTAGCTATTACTTGACTAATTGACTATACTATCAAATTTTAATCACTATTTGATGTAAATTATAGCTATTTCAATAACTTTACTAATTACCTATATTTTATCCTTTTCAGGATTGTTTCATTGCCTAAATCATATAGCTATATAGCTAGTTAGTATTAGTTACAGGCTTACAGCAATATTTTAACATTATTTACCCCCTAAAATGGCTAGTTTTATTTGGAAAATATTTACAATACATGAGACTAATCCAACGATAGCTATTTGCTCCCTATGTTCCAAACAGATTAAAAGGGGATCAGAGAAATTGGGTGCTAGGTGCTATAGCACAAAACCTTTGCACAATCATGCAAAGATGCTGCATTCAAAAGAATATAAAGAAGTGTCTCAACTTAACAAATCCTCTGAAAATCAAAATCAACCTATAGCGACCACCTCAATGGCTCCGAAGGAGAAAAAATTAGTTGCCATGGAAAAGCAACTCACGTTAGAAGAAAGTTTTTCCTTTAAGAAATTATGGGATATAAATGACTCAAAAGCTCAAGCTTTACATAAAAAGATAGGATTAATGATGGCATTGGACAACCATCCTTTTAGTTTAGTTGAACAAGATGGCTTTATAGGACTGATGGCCCACGTACAGCCAAGGTATTTGCTACCAAATCGAACATATTTTTCAGAAAAAGTCATACCCAAAATCTATGAAGAACTCAAAGAAATTGTTATGAATAAATTGAAAGAAGGGAAATACATTAGCTTCACTTCCGATATTTGGACCTGCTCTTCTTCAAATGAATCATTCATTTCCTTGTCAGGTCATTGGATCATGAATGACTACACTCATTGTAATGCAGTATTGCATTCAGCTCATTTTTCAGGATCGCATACAGGAATTAATATAGCGGACAAATTGCAATCTATGTGGCAATCATGGAATATTGACAGATCAAGGCGTAATATATTGGTCAGAGATGGAGCTTCTAACATAGCTTTGGGATGTGACCTTGCGGAAATACCTTCTGTTCACTGTTCAATTCATTTGCTACAGCTAGTGGTGAATGATGCATTAATGGCTCAACGATCTATAAAAGATCTTTTGGCAAAGTGTCGATGTTTAGTGACACATTTTAACCACTCCCCACTGGCTACTTCTGAATTTAAAGCTCTCAAACACAACAGGGTCATGTTCCTCTTCTATTGGTACAAGATGTTTTAACGTGCTGGAACTCGTCTTATTTGATGCTAGAACGTATGGTTAAGTTGAAAAAATCAGTTCAAATATACCTGCTGATCATAGTGAATTACTTGTTATTTCATCTAATGAGTGGTACTTGATTGAAAATCTTTTAAAGCTTTTACAGCCATTTTTTAAACTCACCCAAGAAATGAGTACAGAATATAGTTTACTCTCTACTGTTATCCCAAACATGTGCGCGCTTGAAAGGTTTCTTTCAAAAATTGGCCAGGATGATCAAGGAGTCCAAACTACAAAAGATGAACTGTTGAAGTCATTGCGGTCACGATTTTTTGCCAATGAAAGCAATGAAAAAGAAAGTGTCTAAATGTCTTAACAAATCGGAAGTATGCTCTAGCAACTGTCATTGATCCACGATTTAAATTTTTGTTTTTCAAAGATCAACAAAAGGAAAATATTAAGACATGGTTAATTGAAGAAATAAATGAAATAAACAACCTAGAGAAAATTAGAGATAAATATTTTGAAGAACAGGCTCACAGCAGCGACGATTCTAATTCTTCTTCCTCCTCAACAGGAAGAAAAAGGCAAAGTTTGATGATGATCCACTCTCTGCTTGTTTCAGGGAACTAACAAGAAAATTCAGAAAAGATACCTGGTGAGAAAAAGTTTAAAAAAAGCCGTAAGATGGCTTCATTCGCAGAAATAGCAGAGGAAATTGAGCAATATGCAAAAAAAACCATATCAGACAGACGACTATCTCCACTTGAAATTTGGAAAAATGAAGAATCCTTTCCATCTCTCAAGAAAATTGCTCTAAAATGGCTAGTGACACCAGCATCTTCAGTTTTCTCAGAAAGAATGTTTTCCGAATACGGAAATATTTTTGAAGAAAAAAGAAGTACTTTGCTACCAAAGCGAGGGGAGATGCTTCTTTTTATCCATCACAATGGACGAAAATTTGATTTAAACTTGTGAATCTAGTGTCTTGAACATAGTATTAATTTTTATTGTTTAATGTGAGTTTTTACTTTTTAAGGTTTTGCTATTTTAATAATTTCACTTACCTTACTGGTATATTTGATTAGGCTATATGTTTTATTTTATATCTCAAATCTTAATAAAAGGTTTCGCTAATTCATATTTTTTCATATTGTAATTTGCAATATATATAAAAATTAAAAATAAAAATAAAAATTAAAAAGTAAGGGAAGCTGGGATCTTAGCTATGCGTCACACTTTTAGCTGGACCAAACATTTTGCCTTTTTAGCAGTGTTAATATAGTTACATACTAGTAGTGGTACATGCTTATTTATCAATTATTTTAATTTTAGATTTTTGTACAACTATATTCAACTTTTGCTAGCTAAAGGCTATGCAAGCTAAGATTGGAAAGGGGCGGGCCCAGATGGTATTCCCATTACAAAAAAAACTATCATAAATATCCGGCTATCCGGCCGGATACAGGATACCGGATAATAGCTGTTATCCGGCCGGATATCCTGCCGGATAGTGGTATCCGGCACATCCCTAATCTTTACCAGATCTGGCTTGTTCCTTCCTTACAGCCATCGAGTCATTCAATTCAACCATCTTACCTTCAAAGAAACGTTTTACTCCAGACCAAGTGCTTTCACTTTTCTCATCACCCTTCGGGTCAAATCCAAGAAGCTCCATCATAGGGAAAATCATCAATTCACCCATCATTGCGGAAATGTGGGAACACATGAACCATTGGCTTTGGATGAATGTTGACACTACGAGAACTAGCTTGTTACTGTTGACATCTACTACGGCATCAAAGAAAGCCTGGGTGGAGTCTCGCTTCGCCAAATATTCTTTTGCTAACTCGGCGGTTCTCCCAAACTGGTTTGCCACGAATCCTTTGAATCCATCACATTTGAGTCCATTATCCGCCATCCAAGATTTACAGTCAGTATATAGGGATACAGAATGGGAGGCGTGGTTGGGAGAGAACAATTTAGCAATTGCAGAGAGTCCAAAAGTATGAATGGAAGAACTAGGAGAACAGAAAACTTTTTCTCCTGCCGTAATTTGAAGTAGATTATGTACTCCGATTTCCTGTTCCGTGTTTTTAAACAGTCGTAGGCGTGATCTACTCCTAAAATGATATGGGTGCAGCACTTCAAGATCTTGTTTGTTTCGATTCCAAGATGCTGTAAAAGTACTCCACATTCACTAGCTCGATCAGACATCCAGAAGTCTATTTGAGATTTGAGTTCGTCAGTGGTAGAATTTGCTAGTACGGCTAGACAACTCAATTTGAATTCGTAAGCTCTGGCTCCATCCTCTCTGGAATCGCTAACGTTTTCCAGATATCCAGTTGTCAGCAACTTTTTCATGCCAGATGGACCAGCGATGATGATGTGGCCGGCAGCCTTGGTCATATCGTTAAGTCCTACACTCACAACGTTATCCTCTTTGTTGAGGATTTGTTGAGCGACATACTCTAGATTCAAGTATGAAGCATCTTCCAAGTATTGCATTATTGATCTGCGACTCGGAAATACATACGTCAAGTCTAAATACTAGTGGCGGACTTTTAACTCTTCGTCTTCACTCTCCATCTCACCCTCACAATCTTTCTCATTATCATCTTCCCTCAGCTTCCAATCTTGATCAAAAACCATGTTAGCTGCTCTTACTATTACATTCGAAAGCTCTTCAGGAGAAGTTCTTGTCTCGGTAAGATACTGGACTATACACCGCATCAAGTTTTCGTCCAAACTTTTTTTGCCAGTTCTGCTTTTCACTGTCGGAAATGCAGCTTCTTGTTCTTTACTCTTCTCCTTGCTTAGGTCTTCTTCCGATGAGCGAAGTTTACGATCAGTAGAAGGAACTGTCTTTGCCGTTGTTGGTTTTTCAAAACTCTTATCGTTTTCAGAATAAATGAAGTTGCTAACATTTCAATAATTTCTGATCCCTCTAGCTCCCTTTGCTCTCTCAAGTTGTTTTCTGTGCTTTTCGCTTTTTCTTCGCTGATCTTTCGCGAGTTTCTTTCCTCTTTTTCTGTCCCACCCAATCTTTTGGTACTGCATTTGTACATATGGCCTTGGCCTTATACGCACCAAAGCAATTATCCCAATAAAAAGTCTTATCCTCATCAGTCATTTTGACCCCAAATTCTTCTGCAAGTTCTGCTTCGTAATCCTCATCGTCAGTTCTGATGTTGTAGGCGTTCTGAGTGACTTAATCATTAAAGCCGCTCGCTTTTTGGTACCATTCGACACTTAGGTTTTTGTTGGCAGCGTTCATTCTTTCTGTTTGTTAAAATGTTCATAATCGTCTTTTATTTTTTTCGCCACTGTTTTTCCATGCATGGGATAGATATTTTTATTAACCCAATGTCGTCTTAGTTCATTTGCAAATATCTTGCTGCATCATCTCGAGTCTGACTTTTTCTGTCCTTCAGTGACTTTTCTGTCGTCCTACCACCAATCACAACTGTCCTTGGTGGCAACTTTCCAGTCGGTTTAAATTCATCCACTTCTGTGTAGGTTTCCCAAAAAAGTTCTTTTCTGGCGGCACTGCATCATTTCCTTTCACCAGCCATCATTACCAATCAGCAGTCACTAAGCATTAGGATCTGCGAGTACAGTAAAACCCCAATAGTCGGCATATAACACCGAAATATGATGGGTAATGCTAGTTAGTCATGCTAGATGTATCATATATATTATTATTATTATTATTAAAGTAGATTATATCAAATGTTGTATTTTATATATTATTTACTATTATTATTAAAGTGTATATATAGTTATATACTATACTATTATTAAAGTAATATATACAATTATTATTAAGTAAATTAGCACAACATTGATAGTACAAGAAACCACAAAAGAGAAAGCAGCCAAACACCAGAACAAGCCAAAACATAACCATGATTAAAAATATAGCAAGCATTTATCAACTGATAATTTTTTTCTATCAGTTATAAAGGTTTGGAGGGGGGAGGCCTCATTCATCCTTTATGTTCGATATGGATCGGGCATTTTTTCAAATTTTTCGTTATCTATCCGCTTAACCACACTCCGAATATGTCTCATTTGTTCATTTTCGAATTCAGCGACCATGAAAACATATGAAAAGACATTACACGTGAAGGGTTGCGGTTTTTTAATCATTAAAACAAAAAATCGATTTCTTTGGCCGCCATTTTGAAAAAACCCCACTGAACCAGGTTAAATATTCATTTTACGTCCAAGAACTAGCCGGTTTCATATTCAGCAGCAAAAAATGGGCATAGAAACCACTCGTCCTAAAAAAAAAAATGTTGGATTCCCCACCCCTACTACTGTGCCTTAGATGAGCTTCCTTCAAAATGGAGAAGATAGACTTAAAATTACTAGTATTTAGGCTAATTTGAACGTGTGAATATCTAATTTTGTGTGTAAATAACGATTGTTGTTACGAAATGATGCAGAGTATGTTATCAAAGTTGGGATACACTGGGTGGTAAGGTGGGTGTGACCCAGTGTATTCAGACTTTGGCAATCGCGTAGAACACTTTAGAAAATATTACAACAAATATCTTAAATATATTAGCCACGTAGTTAAACCTTTCAGTACGAGTGGAATTGTAATGTTCAACCGGAAGTAATTATATAAATCGTACTAAAATGAAACTTTTCTACGAATGTTTCTGTATATTATATAAGTTTAATTTAGATGTCGGAAAAGGAACCCAAAATGTGTGTAAGTGACAAGTTACTAAATTATTTATTTTTGAATAACAATAAATCTTATACTTTCGGCTTAAAGAAAAAATATTCGTGAACGAAAGGGGGTTAAGACGTCGGGATGGTAATCTGAAGGTAATGGGTTTGAGTTTGGGCAGAACTTTGTAACTTAGGATTTCAGTGATGAATAAGTTTCCTTTGGATCTTCTTCTTCCTTGGTTGGGCCGTAGGTGGGGGGCAATAATCTTGAGGTTCGTCCGAATGAACGATTGGGGTGAAAGCGTAATCATGGTAATGAGGTTAGTAATAAACTGAATCCCATCAATTTTGCCTAAAAGGTTTCCAACAGCATATTCAGATTAGAACACTTGAAATACATTAGTCGTATCGCATCTCTAAATTGTACAGAAAAACATTGATTATAAGGTAAAACCAAGTTATTCCTTTTCTAAAAGATTTTTGAATGATTTTGAATTTTTGGATTTTGATCTTGCATTTTAAAACTGTGCAACACGATTCCTATGAAACCACCTCTGACAAAAAGTGATTCACACCGAATTATTAGCCGTGGGATTAACCCTTTAAGACCTAACTACGTACAACGTACGAATGATCATCACAGACTACGTACGCCATACAATCTCAATTTTCACGCCCACGTTTGAATGGGCCTAAAAGAAACGTCGTCTGTGGGACATACGTTTCGCCCGCACATGCAGTCCGTAAAGGCCCAAAGTGTTAAACGACTATTTCTACGATCACCAAGAGGAGAATTTGTTTTTTAGTCAACTTTCATGTCATAAATTAAAAATGAAAGAAGTAAAATAAGTCACACTTGGCTATTATCACCTGATAATGCGCGCGAAATTAGGGGATACTTCATATATGAAAATAAAGCAATCTGTACTAAAAAATACAAGAATAAATCTTAGTATGACTGAAGTTTGAAAACAACATACCATAATGCTCTTAAACCGCCAAGTTTGAACGCAAAATTAGGCGATAACAGCCGTACTAACATCACCCACAATGTGAAATAATTCCTTACCATTCCGCGACTGAAGACCTAATTCTAAATTAAGATGACTAGATTTGAGATCAATGCACCCAACGAATTTAATACACGAAGCCATGATTTCCGTAACCATGTATACTGGGACATCTACACCTATAATGATACAAACACATACAGTGACATTAGGAAGGGAGTAAGAGTAAATGATCTATGAACAAGGGATCAACGGCGTACAATGTACATTATCACGGCTCAAACATTTGCAAATATGTTTCTAGGATTTATTTACAACCGAAGTTAAACTTGCATTTGTAAATTTAAACACAGAATGAAGGAGATGAGAATGAAGGATGGTACACTACGTTTATGTTGAATGAATAACGAAGAATTGCGAAAGAAGCGTATAATGGGGGTGGATGTGAAAAGTGGAAGAAGAGCTGGTAAAAAATGAAAAGATAAAAAGTAATTATTGTGTGAATAAACCGAATTGAAAAATGGATGTTCAAACATCAACCAAGTAATAACCCAAATATAATAAACATCGACACATGGGGTCATTCGGACTTTCGTAGGAAATTTTTTAATTTGGAAACGTATCACTAAAGACGAAGAGAAAGTTTCACAGGCAAAAATTAGAATGAAATACAATAAATTTTAAAAATACGAAGAAATCCCGCATTTAAATTTCAATAAAACTTCAAATATTCCTTCAAAGCATTTTAACATTAAGAGAGTTCAAAATAATGAGCAAGACTATTAACCCTTTAATGCCTCAGGCACTTTTCTGGTTTTGAACTGTCAAGTTATTAATATAAATTAGGTGATTTAAACTCCTTTACACAATTTTCGTTAGGATTTTATATTATATTTTCAAGTACTCTTACCAAGTGTCTACGTATGTGGACAACAGGCATTCTGGGAAATGTATGATAGACCCAATGAAAAAAAATACTGCCTTACATTATCTCAATGATGCACAATTTGTCCACATGTGGACAAGAGGTACTTTTCTATAAAATAGAGTTAACCAATTAGATGTCAAACAATATGTAACTATGTAGTTGGCGTAAAATTTGTCCACTTACAGTATATGCGCAAGAGGCATTAAAGGGTTATAATAATGATTATAGATTACATTAAACTTAGCATCTTTGATCTCCTGTCGCAGCAAAGACATCAAATTCAATTATCTTGTACAGGATCTTCGTTTGTCAATACTTCAAGCTACATACAACAATCGCCGAACAACAATGAGAAAGCTTGCCAGCTACCTAGCACTAGCAACAGTTGCAATTTCTGTTTGCAGTTTTAAGAATATCTGTTCAGCGTCTACTGTTCACCTGGCCGTTGCCATAGTTTCGGCGTCGATATTGATTGGAACCAAGTCGTCGTCGTCGTCGTCTTCATCATGGAGACACCCTCCACGACGGAACAAGGGCAAGATGACGACGTTATTGTAGAGGAACATTCCAATCACGAGAACCAGAAAACCAATTGGCTGAAAATCACAATGGCAAGATTACTTTGCTATTAAAGTATGAAATTGACAGAGGCCATTTAAACTCAACGGAATGAAGACATTTTACAGATAAATTTTCTCAGGGTAACAGTTAAGTTAGGTTGGGTTATTAGACAGTCCATGAAATTCGCTGGACATCGACAAAAAGTGTATAGGTCCAAAGCCAAAACATACAATTGAGAAATCGTACATTTACCATGTAAATCTTTAGTTAAGCCAAGCAATCACTACTGACATTTCATTAAAATTTATTCTAACTTTAAAACTTCGACTTCACCACAGAGAAATTGCCTGAAACAAGTTTACGAAAAGTTATAAAATTCTCTAAATTAATCCCATATCTTTTTAGTAATGATGAAATACTGCCACAACATTCTTTCATAACCCGAAATCTTTTAACATTTTATTATTAATTAAAATTAATTACAATATCAAGATGAATAACTAGTTAAGCACGAAGAATGAAGACACTCAAATCGGGGGTTCGAATCCCGATGGTGCTGGTGGTAATAATAATAATAATAATAATAATAATAATAATAATAATATAATAATATGTTTAAGCAATGGGCTGCATTTGTTGGCCTGAGGGCTGTGCCAGTTTCTAGCCCTCCTTATTGATTATTAAACACAGAAAATTACATCTTACCAATGTAAAAGCACTAACCTGCAAATAAAAGAAACCTTGCCAACCCACTGCCAACGAGAAAAGCCATATGACTAGGGTTCTCACTGAATCTAGTACCATCCTGGTGGTGGCTGAAAGTTCTTTGGTAACACTCACTCCGGCGAAGTTGAAGAAGGCAATACTGATGATATTACCTGCAGAGTAGGTTCTAAAATATAGTAACTTTTTTTTTTTTTTTTTTTTCATGCAGGAAGGAGGGGCCAAGGACGAATGCCCGCAAAAGCGCCCCTCCCATAGCAAAAGAGCCAAAATCAAGGTCCGAGGTTTTCAAGATGTTTAGACACACTGCGTTTGAAAGATGGGAGGTCATAGACAGGGGGAAAGATGGATTGAGGAAGGTTGTTGCAGAGTTGACCGGTTGATAGTTGGACAGAAAAGGAATGAGAAAGTGTAGAAAGTCTGGGACTGCGTGCTCTCCTTAAAGGAGGTGGTATGCAGTTAGAGAGTTCAGAAGAGCAATGTCCGTTATAATAGCGATAGTAAAGAAAGAGTGAGGCAACATTGCGGCGAAGAGAGAGAAAGAATGAAGACAATCAGTAAGAGGCGGGGAATTGACGAGACGAAAAGCCCTTGATTCCACCCGGTCAAGTACGGCTGTGTGGGTCGAACCACCCAACACATGAGAAGCATACTCCATACAGGGGCGAACAAGATCCCTGTAGAGAGAGAGCAACTGAGTGGGGGGGTGAAGAAACCAGGGTTGTGGAGTCGGAGTCGAATTTTTACAATGTGTGCAGTCGGAGTCGGAGTCGGAGAATTTTGGACCGACTCCACAACCCTGGTTATAGCCACTAGGTTAAGAAGGGTTATTCAATTTTAAGTAGCACTACTAGTGGTTGGACCTTAATTATGTTTAAGAGAATCTTTTTCATTTATATATATATATATATATATATATATATATATATATATATATATATTATTGGAAAAAATAAAAATCCCTTAATATGATAATATCTACAAGTCAATATCCTTCTTAATATTTGAATGTTCCCTTATCCTAGAAAGTAACCTGACGATTCATGTGGTGGTGATGAAATGTCTTATTATTATGATAATTATAGAGTGAAACACTAGAGGAGTCGGAGTCGTATATTTAAAATGTGAGGAGTCGGAGTCGGATTTTTAGATTTTTTACAATGTGTGGAGTCGGAGTCGGAAAATTTTGGACCGACTCCACAACCCTGGAAGAAACAGCGGAGGCGGTACAGCACACCTAACCTCTTAGAAGCTGTTTTAGAAAGAGAGTACATGTGATCTTTCCAGGAAAGATCACGAGAAAAGGAAATGGCAAGAATGTTAAGAGAAGAGGAAGGATTGAGTTGCGTGTTGTTGAAGGTAAGGGCATAGTTGTGTAGAAGATTGTGACAAGTAGACAAACGGACGAACTGAGTTTTTGATGCATTGAAAGCCACAAAGTTTTCTCTGCCCCACTCAGATATAGTAGAAAGACCAGAGGCCAGGTGTGCCATAGCCGTCCTACGCGAATCATAAAGCGACTGCTGTGGGGGATGCTTTGGGAAGAGGGTGGAGAAGCAAAGAGTGGAATCATCGGCATAGGAGTGAATAGGAGATCATTAATAAATAAAAGGAAAAAGTGGGTGACAGGACAGAACCCTGAGAAACACAACTATTAATAGCTTTAGGAGAAGAACAGTGGTCATCTATAACTGCAGCTATAGAGCGGCCAGAAAGGAAATTAGAGATGAAGGCACAGATAGAAGGATAGAAACCGAAGGAGAGCAGTAATGTATGGAAATTAAAGATGTGACAAATTCTATCAAACCTTCTGATATGTCTAGCGCAATAGCAAAAGTTTCACCAAAATCCCAAAAGAAGGATCTACAGATCTACAGAAGCTAAGGCTAACAAAGACCCTAAGATCCACTCTAAGGTTAGCCCGAGAGAAAGGAAAGAGGAGGGGTTAAAAGGAGAATAAGGGGTTAAGTAAGTAGCAAAAAAAAGTAGGTGGAGTATAACAAAAAGTGGGTTAGTTTACTCTACGAACTACATCTACGTTCGTGTTAGTCTAATTTATTTTATTTTTATTTTTTATTGCTGGCATCACACGCTGGCATGTCACAAGCTGGCATTAATCGTCAACAGACTCATCCTCGACCACCACCCCCAAAGTCCTTGTTACTAATTGTTTTTTTATTTCAAACAACGTTAATATTTTTAAAATGCCTATCTAAACAGTTCTTAAACATATTAACGCTTGTAGAGTTAACGACTGACGCGGGAAGATTATTCCATTTATCAATTACTTTAAACATGAAGTTTCTAGCGATATTAGTAATGAAACATCTGACACGCAACTTAAATCCGTTATTACGAGTATTGCTATTATTGAAAGTGAACAGTTTGTCAAAATTTATGTTATCGATGTTATTAACGATTTTGAAAACTTCATTAAGCTCCTCCCCCCTTAATCTCTTAGTTTCGAGTGAATGCAAATCTAACTCTTTAATCCTATATTCATAAGGCTTGTTGCGCAATGACGGAATTAGTTTCGTGGCACGACGCTGAACCCTTTCTAACCTATCAATATCCTCACGCAAATACGGGAACCAAAACTGAACGGCATATTCTAAATGAGGCCTGACTAGGGACTTGTAAAGGGGCAATATAATATCCTTCGATTTAAATTCGAAATTACGCGCTATGAAGCCTAACATCCTATTAGCTTTTGCGCAAGACTCCAGGCACTGGTTCCTAACTTTTAAATCCTTAGATACGCGTACGCCTAAATCTACTTCCTCGTCAACGGTCGCTAACTCCCTATCATCCATCGCGTACGTGTAATTATTGTTACGAGAACCTATATGCAAAACTTTACATTTGTCTACGTTAAATTCCATCTGCCACTTATCCGTCCACTCCATAATCCTATTTACATCGTCTTGGAGCCTCTTTCTATCGTCCTCGTTAACCACCTTACCGCCTATTTTAGTATCGTCCGCGAATTTTGACACGTTACTAGTCAATCCTACATCTATGTCGTTAATGTAAATTACGAAAAGCAATGGGCCTAACACTGAACCCTGAGGGACACCGCTACCTACATCCAACCACCCCGATTCACTACCATTAAGAACGACCCTCTGTCTCCTAGCACGAAGCCATTCCTCTAACCAGTTAGCTACCTGACCGCGTATACCGTGCGCTTTAACCTTCGCAATTAATCTTCTATGCGGAACTGTATCGAACGCCTTTTTAAAACCTAAATAAATAACGTCAGCCGCTCTATGCCTATCGTATTCACGCACTATTTCGTTATAAAATTCTAACAAATTAGTTAAACAAGATCTATGGCGTCGAAACCCATGCTGACTACTATTAATCAAATCGCGACTTTCTAAGTGATCGATGATACGATCCCTAACTACGGATTCAAAAAGTTTACCAACAATTGACGTTAAGCTAATGGGCCTATAATTGCTAGCTACTGTGCGGTCGCCTTTTTTAAAAATAGGCGTGACGTTAGCTAATTTGAAGTCTTCAGGAATAATCCCCGTTTCGAGTGTGATTAAAAATCTTCGTTAAGGGGCCTACGGTAACGTCTTTCAAATGTCCGGGATAAAAAGCTTCAGGGCCTGGAGCCTATCGATATAATGCGCAATCTCACCCTCGTAAACAGTTATTTCATCCAAAATAGTCTCGCTACTAAATGGAACGATATCGTCCACGTCGGGGACATTATTTACGTCTTTTACGGTAAAAACTGTCGCAAAAAAGTTAATGAAAATACCCGCCATCGCCTGAGCGTCAGAAGCGAAAGCGCTGTTAACATCCACTACAGGGCGTATGTTATCTTTTATCGGCTTACGATTATTGACGTATTCAAAAAACTTTCTTGGATTATGTTTACTATCCGCAGCTATAAGTATCTCTAAATTAAGCTTAGCATTCCTAACTGATCTTTTAACCTGACCTGACGTCTAAGCTCGATATATCTATTAAAGTCAGTTGCCGTGCCATTGCGCTTATTAGGTCTATACCCTCTGTTACGCTCGTTTATGAACTCGTCTATTTCCCTAGTCCACCACTTGGGCCTACCATGATTTCTAGCGCGCTTGGGCCTACGAGGAATAAACTCCCTTTCAATATTCATAAAACTTTTTTTAAACGCCTCCCAATGCAAATTTGTGTCATTACCCATAAATAAGTTATCCAAGACCACTACTCTCATCCTATCCGCAAAACTATCAAAATTGGCCCTACGAAAATCAGGGACTTCTATTACGTTACTATCCATAGTGTTTTCTATCAATAACTTAAACCTAAGAATTTGATGATCACTACATCCTAAACTCTCGCCTACTTCTAAACCTTCGACTATATTTTCGCCGTTCGTCATTACCAAATCTAAAATATTGTCACCGCGGGTTGGTTCGGTAACCATCTGTCGTAAAAAATTATCTTCCATGAACTCAATCTCAAACTCTCCTCATTACCAGTAAAAGTCTCGTAACTAACATTAGGGAAGTTAAAGTCTCCGACAATTATACTATTCCGATTGTCAATAAAGTTACCAAGAGGTGAGTAAAATCTAGTATCGGGATCGAAGGGTTGAACGGGAGGTCTATAAACAACAAAATTAAAACTAATACTACGCGCCCTAACTTCAACGCATATCGCATTAATTACTGGCGGAAAA
This sequence comes from Bathynomus jamesi, assembly GCA_023014485.1. NCBI lineage: Eukaryota > Metazoa > Arthropoda > Malacostraca > Isopoda > Cirolanidae > Bathynomus > Bathynomus jamesi. The sequence continues at coordinate 320,951 of JAJOZX010003893.1, forward strand.
TCTATCTTAACCTCGATAGCCCTAAGGGAATTACGAATGTACAGCAAAACGCCGCCACCAATCCTATGTAACCTATCATTAGTAAAGAGTTTAAAACCCGGTATATCAAGTTCCCCAACAAGTCCCGAGTCACGGTATTTAACCACGTTTCAGTGATAGCAACTATATCGTAGTTGCCGGAATAAATTATCGCCTTAAATTCGTTTAATTTATTTCTAATACTACGCGCGTTACAATAAAAGACGTTTAAGTTATTTTTTACCACGGGCCGCGTTTTAAACTATTTTTCACGTCGGGCCCGCGTTCCCCGGACCCACAACGTTTAAAGAAGGCTTCGACCTATACAGCTTTCGTACGTTTTCGTCAATTAACCTACCTAGCCTAGCATTACCTATTTCATTAAAATGCACCCCATCTTTTATAAAAAGGCTAGGATCACTGAATTCTGACCACAGCTTTACGAAGGGTACATTTTCCTCAGCACAAATCTCTTCTAATTTAGTATTCAAAAATATTGTTTTAGACGTAATCCTAAGACCCAAACCGTGCCTAGGGGTAATACCTAGAACTAAAGACCTATCTGACCTCGCCTTTAGGGACCTAATTAACCCCCTATATCTCTCCAAAAGGTCAGGCACTCTCGTATCGGGCCTATACGAGTCGTTGCCCCTACCATCGTCACCAACATCGAGTGACGGGAGGCAACGTCAATCCTATCCACTTCGTCTCTAACTCTGTCAACCCTGGCCCCTGGGAGACAGACCCTCCTCCTCTTGGTTGGATGCCGTTCAACGAACTCTGTGTCCATATGGCGCACTAAAGAGTCCCCAATTAAAATAGTTTCCCCTCATTCACGTCCCTTTCCAAATGGGCGAAAGGGTTCGAAACCTCGATAGGGGGGATTCCTATCACCTAACGTACGCGGCCTAGCTCCACCCTTAACTTCTCTAAATCCCTCCCCATCTACTAATCTCGGACCAACCTTAACCCCTTCCTCAACTCTATCCAACCTTCCCGATAAGCTACCTAAACTAGAAACTAGGTTACGCACCTCACCCTTCAAATTACTAACGTCTTCAACGTTAGTATTGGTTCGGCTTTCGTCAACCGTAGTCCTACCCCTGCCCTCATCAAGCGTTGCAAGTCTTTCCGTTACCTCTCATATACTGCGTTTTATGTCAACTATTTCCTCCCTTAAATCGCAAAAGAAACAAACTGATCTCTCGGTAATCGCCATAGGACCGCCGTTATAATCTTTAAAATCCGTTTACCAACGGTTTACCCCACACCTAACACGACGCTTTCTGCGACGGCATCGCGCAAGTTAAATTAGTTTATAACCGTCACAAGTATAAGTTAAATTAAGCCGGCACGCTATGAAAACTTCTAAATCGCTAAAAACTACTAATATTCAATTACTTAACTATAACAATGTGAATATAAACGCAAGTATATAAAATTCAAAACTTTCCAAAAGTAAAGTTATTAGCAATATGCAAAAGTAGAGGCAATATCAGAGAGCTCAGGAAATGCGTCCGTTCAGTACAGAGTCTGGATGACCAATAGTCAGAAAGAGATGCAAGAAGATTGCCAGTAGAACGTCCCTTACGGAATCCATACTAACGATCTGAAAGAAGATTGTGAGAAGGTGCTTAAGAATCTTCCTATTAAGGATAGATTCAAAAACTTTGGAAAAGCAAGAAATCAAAGCAATTGGACGATAGATGGAGAGTTGAGAGCGGTCACCCTTCTTTGGGATTTGGGACAGGCTGAATGAAAGCGGACTTCCAGAAGGAAGGAAAAGTGCCAGATGAGAGAGAAAGATAAGAATTTGCCTAAGCAGGGTGTCAGCACAGAAGCATAGTTCTTTAGAACAGGAGGAACACCATCAGGACCATACACCTTAGAGTTGAACCCTGATAAGGCAAGAAAAAACATCTTTAGAAGAGATTCTAAGTTTGAGCGAAAAGTTCAGCTTTGTCAGGAGAAGAGACGGCATGACGGCAACTGTGCCGTCGGAATGGAAAAGAGGAAGGAAAGAAGAGGAAGTAAAGTTATTGAAGAGGTTCTTAGCTAGATGCCAGAAAGAGCGAGAAGAATTAGAATTGGATAGATTTTCACATTTTTGTCGGATGAAGGATTTTTTGGCGAGTCGAAGAACAGATTTTGCACGATACCGGCAGAAATAGGCTGTGAGAGTCAGGAGTTGGATGGCGTACCTTCTGAAAGCCTCCTCTCTGCTGCAGATAGCATTAGAACAAGTACAATCAGATCAAGGTTTTTTTTTGCATTAGTAGTACGAATAGAATATGGATTGTACGCTTCCATGCCCGAGAAAATCACCTCTATGATGCGCTCAGCACACTCAGAAGGGACCCGGCCACGAAGCAGTAGTCATTCCATGGGAAATCACAGAAGTACTGCCTAAGGGCCTCCCAATGAGTGGCGCCGAAGTGTCAAAGGCGCCGCCTCTTGGGGACGATCCAAAGGCCGAATTGGAACGATAGGACAGGAAACAGATATAAGATTGTGATCGGAGGAGCCCAATGGAGAAAAAGTTTAAAAGAATAAGGGTGAGAGGTAAGAAATAAATCGAGAATGTTGGGCCTATCTCCAAGGCGATCGGGGATACGAGTAGGGTGCTACACAATCTGCTTTAGGTCATTTAGGACAGAAAAGTTGTAAGCTAATTCATCAGGAATGTCAGTGAAATGGGAGGAAAGCCAAAGGTCGTGGTGAACATTGACATCTCCTAAAATAGAGATTTCAGCAAAGGGAGAGTGGGAAAGAATGTATTCCACTTTGGAAGTGAGGTAGTCAAAGAATTTCGGGTAGTCAATAGAATTAGGAGAAAGGTAAACAGCGCAGATGTATTTAGTTTGAGAATGGCATGTAAGCCATAGCCAGAGGGTATAGAATTCGGAAGACGAGTTCGGGAATACAAGAACAAGTCAGGTCATTGCATACATATACGCAACATCCACCTTTGGAGTGAAACTGAGTAAAGAGAAAGTAAGAGGGTACAGAAAAGGGGTTTCAGTGTGGAAAAGATGAGGTTTTACTTTGGAGGAGGAGAGGCAGGGCTGTGGAGTCGGAGTCAGGAGTCGGAGTCGGGGAATCGGTCAATTTTGAGTGGAGTCGGAGTCGGAAGTGCATAGTTGGATGGAGTCGGAGTCGGAGCAAATCCTTCAATTATAACCATAGCAGCCTAGGCCTAGCTCAATTTTATGAATAAAATAGATTTAACTTAATGTTTTAATATATAATATAATACAGGGTGTCCGAGAATTATCTGTACAATTTTTGGCTGTTGTTAAAAGTCAACCATGAAGTGTAGAAATTCCAGTGTTGTCCCATTTTACAGAGAATCTCATTAAGTTTTTTCTGATACCAAGTTTTGACAAGTTTTTTAGAAATTCCAGTGTGTCCGAACATTATCTGTACAATTTCATCTTTTAATAAAATTCTTGATAACACACGTAAAATTCTTAAACAAGATTATTTAGAATCTGTATTTTCAAAAGTTTCTTTTATTAAAGTAACGTTGTTACAAACATTCGATATGTGCACCATTAGTGATTCACAAATCCAATCGATACTCCAAATGTTGCCATGTACGCTGCAGCATATCCACATCAATTCGCTCAATAGCAGCTCTGATTCTTGCTTTTAAATCATCAATGTCTGTCACCGGCGTACATTTCTAAAAAACTTGTCAAAACGTGGTATCAGAAAAAACTTAATGAGATTCTCTGTAAAATGGGACAACACTGGAATTTCTACACTTCATGGTTGACTTTTAATAACAGCCAAAAATTGTACAGATAATTCTCGGACACCCTGTATATAAATAATATATAATATATAACAAATATAAATAATATATAAATATAGTTGCTTATAATTAATAAGGATTATAATTAATTAATTAATTAACATAATTAATAAGGAAATTTAAAAATTTTGTACTAGCAACCCTAAATCTTTTTCAGATTTTTAGATTTCAATTTGATAATTTTGATAAGCATCACTGAAAGATTTAATGGAAGCGATCCTTTTTTTAAGAACAAATTCAGTTTAGGTTAGTACATTTTGTTACGGATGTCTATAATAATACAAAAACATCTCATTAATAATTTGCTAAACCAATAATAATCTTATTTTGTTTAAGTTTCAATCAGTTTGTATTTTGGGATTTATTGTAATTTTTTAATAGAGAGAAAAAAGCCATTAAGGCATAGTTACAGCCACTAAGTAACCTGATGAGTCATGTGGTGACGACGAAATGCCTTGTTTATGAATCTCCATTGGCCTAATAAAGCTAATCGTAATCAATTTGGCCTTAACATTCCATCGGAGTAGGAGTCGTAATTATACAAGTCAGATTTCTGGAGTCGGAGTCGGAATGTTAAAATTTTTTGAGTCGGAGTCGGCAAATTTTATCACCGACTCCACAGCCCTGAGGAGAGGTGGTGTTCAACAGATTGAAAATTTGAGAAAAGGCCACGAATGTTGCAGAAGTTTAAGAAAAGTGAATCAGACAGAGGCCCAGACTCGAATGGGGGGTAGCAGATCCATCCCCTATGCCCAGGTCTGCGTCCCCGGTATCGGCAGCGGGGGAGCCAGAAGTGGGGACATTTATGGTCCCCTCCCCAGAGGACTCCGAGGCTCTTAAGTTGATATCATTTTCTTTTTTTAATTTTGAAAAGATTATGTAGTGTGCAAGATGCATGTGTATGTGTATGTAGTGAAGAATAGGGAGAGAAGTGTGTGTTTGAGAGCATGCTCGACTGCTCACAGGGTAGATGAGACACCGAAAAAGATCAGCTAAGGAGGACAGTGACAGGAGAAACGGGAGTTCCAGCACTCCCTATCTTCTGTCTAACGTCCCCCCTGGAGTACTTCCCTGGTCGATTGGCGTCTACAATCTCCTCCAAGTTAAACGTTCCTTCCAATTATTGAAAGTGCTGAACTTGACTCAAACGTGTCTACAAACCTTAATAACCATAGAGCAAAATTCAAACTTTATGGAAACTCGTTTCATCGTAAGAATGACAATTAATGTATGTTACGAGTTGGTTCCATGCCTAAACGCGACAATGACACTTCAAGGGAAGTTTATTCATAGTGAACACAACACAATGAATTTCAAAGAAAACTATTACAGCGTAAACTATTGGCGAGTCATTTTAAGAAATTACAGCATATTTATGAAATTTAAATTTCCTAAACAAAACGACTTAAATACCGTCTCCAAGCAATTGTTCTTAACAACAACTTGGAAGATCTGACTAAAGTTTTAGTTAATTTTCGCTAGATTCTGGCGAATTTAAAACGTTGTCTTAAGTTAAGACCTGACTTAAGGTTTAACCACTTTTTAACGAATCGAAAGCAGCTGCACGAAGCGTAACCGCAAAAGTTAGATTGTTGCACGTAAGCTTAGCCTGTGTAAGCCTATCTAACAAGAGCCTAACAGCAAATATTTAGATAGCATTTCCATCGTCGGCTGTTTACCATCATGCAGCGGTGTCATACTTTCAAGTTCAAAAATGCATGTCAAACACATTTATTTTGAACATGAAACTAGAGTAACTAACTTACAAAGTTAAAAGTTACTTGGGCAAAATGATCGAATTAAGATATTTTCTTTCGAAAGTAACTCAGTTACCCATGAAGTTACTGAAAAAGTAAGTTACAGTAACTCAGCTACTTACCAATTCTGGTTGGACAATTTACATACAATGAAAATAAGCATCCGATTCTGTAACATTTTATAACTGCACCCGCTGTGGTAATGTATAAAATTGAGTGCTCCGCAGGCCTTACCCATGATAGCAGCGACGAGAACTCCATTGTTGGAGAGCTGAACGAAGGCGTCAAGAGCGTCCTCTAAGACGCCTCTCGGATTGCCGCTAAAGATTCCGGCGGGAATGTAGTAGAATGGGAACAGTAGCACCGTGAGCGTCAAGAACCCAAAGATACCTGTGAGGGGATGAAGGTGAAAAAATTATGAGAATATTACAGTACAAAGTAACATTTGTACAACAGCAATCGGTGTTCTCTCGCTTTGATGTAATTTCTTAAAATATTTTATATATAAGGGAAACAAAAAGAGTTCAGAACTCATTTGATGACTATTATGAGACGAACCCAGTGGTCTTTCATCCCATTTCGGGCAAAAATTCAACCAATAAGCAGCAAGGTGTCAGTGGTTATCCAGCTCAATTTGCTTATCTTCCTTCTGGTTTTTTAGATGCTCTTAAACCATAATAGTTTTTCAGAATACTGCAAATTTTATGTATACATAGGCTGACAAACATACATGTCCACTGCTTTGCAATGAATAAATAAATACACACAGGGTGTCCATAAAGTCACGCATCATAGGAAAATATCAGGTCATCCCATAAGTAATGTCGTTTTTTACGAAGATTAAGTTTAAACTAGTCCTACTCGGTTTAAGCATAAATTCTCCGAAGGTTATATCTAAGAGGAGATCTATCGTGTTTCGCTACATACTTCACAGACCTTGACCAGTGAAGACGTGTTTTGCTCTATGTGAACCCCTCAAACATGGCGGTATCAGAAGAGCATATCAGGCATATAATGCTTCACGAGTTCAATAAAGGGAATAGTGCTACTGAAGCACGCGAAACATTCAGGACGTTCATGGCAACGGTATTCTGCACGTGAGGAAATGTCAAAGATGGTTTCAAAAGTTTAGGAATGGTGACTGCTGTTTGACAGATGCAGCATGCTCTGGACGCCCTGCTGAGTTTGATGATGACCTGCTGTTAGCCGCACTTGAGGAAACTGTTCAACAACTGTCGAAGAATTGGCCCAGAAACTCAATTCATCCCCGTCCACCATCCATCGACATTTGCAACAACTCGGGAAAGTGCCTAAGTTAGGAAAATGGGTGCCACATGAATTGTCGGTCGACAATCTGAGGGTGTGGGTAAACATTAGCACAGCTCTTCATTCCCGTGAACTCCAAGATCCATTTTTGCACCGTTTAGTGACTGGTGATGAAAAGTGGATACTGTACCAGAATGTTAAGTGCCGTCGACAGTGGGTTTGTGCCGGAGAACCAGCTACACCACAGCCAAAACCAAATCTTCACCCTTGGAAGGTGTTGCTTAGTGTTTGGTGGGATAAAGGTGGTGTAATACACTTTGAAACCTTATCACACAACCAAATAATCACCGCTCAAGTCTACTGTCAACAACTGGATCGATTGAACACTGCACTAAAAGAAAAAGCGACCTTCTTTGGTTAATCGGAAAGGAATCGTGTTCCACCACGACAACGCACGTCTTCATACCGCTCGGATCACTTCTGCAAAAATTGAGGAGCTTGGGTGGAAAAAACTTCAACATCCTCCATATTCTCCAGACCTTGCGCCTTCAGATTATCATCTCTTCAGGAGTCTGCAAAACTATCTTGACGAGAAACGGTATACTTCTTTAAATGACCTGCACACCAGTCTTTGTACGTTTTTTACCTCAAAACCGCCTGAATTTTATAAACATGGCATTGAAAAGCTTGTAGGACGTTGGCAGAGTGTCATTGATTCCGATGGAAAATATATACTAGATTAAAAAGTGTCGTTTTTTTTTTTTGTCCTTCAAATTCCGATCTAAAAAACGACATTACTTATGGGATGACCTGATACATTTGTGTTTATTTATTTATTTACTGTTTCATTTATTTGTTCGAAATGATTCCCACCAATCTCAAAGCAGGTTTCTTTCAATGTTTCTCAACATATTTGGCCTGATGGAAACACAAATAAATAGACATTGCTCATGTTCCTATGATGCGTGACTTTATGGACACCCTGTATACATAATTCAGAATTTCTATGAAAAATATTTTATTTTAAATACCAAAACAGAAACTTAACCTTTAATGCTTTTGGTCGGCATTAGATCTGACATCCGATTGGTTGACCTCATTATATCGACAAGTACCTCCTGTTTTCACATATACGAGCAAATTGTTTATTATCGAGACAATATAGGGCAATATTTTTTCCTGATTGGGAATATCATACCTTCCCAGAATGGCCATTGTTCACATATGTGGACACTTTGCGAGAGTACTTGAAAATATATAAAATAAAAACCTAACTAAAATTGTATAAAGAAGTTTATTTTCCAGGATTTATATTCAGTTATATTTATTTATACGTAGGGTGATTTCATTTTGTATGAAAATACAATGAAATTAAAATTCAGTTAGTTAAAGAAAAAAATCCGCACACAGATACTAAGTCCACAAATACAAGAAAAAGTTTCAATAGCAAAACAGGAATCACTTTTTTACACAATTTGCCCGCAAGATCAACATCAATAATTCTTTCATTAATTAAATGTAAAAATTGGAATAGCACGTTTTAAAATTCATATACTTCACTTTTCACCATTAATGCTACAAAAAAATACGCCTTCAATTTTTTGAATACTTTGCATAGTAGCTATGCACTGCAAAATCGTTCAGAAACTTCAACAAAACAAGAATGGCGGATCAATGTCAATATGCTTCAATTACGAAAAGTTTACGACGACGACGACTTAAAACCTAACTAATAGTTCACTCCGACCTTAAGTCGGCTTAAAGAAACTCGATCACTTATTATAACTCGATTATTTAACAGCTGAACACGATACAAGCATACTTATTTAGTTTATACCTTCCCACCCAACCGCTTGCAGAGCAGGAACATTGTACTTCGTCACAAACTTTTCTTCGATCACCATCTGTGTTGCTGTCACTACTTGAGCTGCTATAATGAGTAAATCTCCTGAAATGGATAAAGAGACGTGAAATCAGACTAACTACTTCAGAGATTACGAAAGCAATTTCATTACTGCATTTTACAGATTTTTTTTCCTTCTTTATTTTACCGCCGATTCGTACCTACGGAAAGTGGTACATATCTCGGCGAGACAGTGGGTGGGTGGTGTCACTGGGTTGGGGATGGCAGACTAGTGGAGTGGGTAAAGTTCGGTTGCTGGATAGGCGGAAGGAGGGGTGAGGACTTAAATGCGAAGAAACGGATGGGAATGGGTGAGGAACAGGAAAATCGCTTCCGCTGAATATGGGAGCCTTCGGCGAGTATGGATTGTAGACGCTCGGGTATGGAAATACTAGACAAGATAGGGAAACACTTACGACGAATAGCGGACAGGTTCAGGCATTCAACCAGAAGGCGTACGATGGTGATAGGGGTATGGCAGGTAGGGCAGAGCAGGGTTGGGGATTTAGCCATAAGGTGATTGTGTAATGCGTGTGTTCTAGGCGGAGACGGGCTAAAATCACTTCTTTATGGCGGGACCGGTGGAATAAGGAGGCCCAGTATCCTAGTTGCGGTTTGATCTTGTGGAGTTTGTTGTGTGTAGCCTGGTCCCATTCCTGTTGCCAGATGGAACTGAAGAGGGGGCGGAGAGTTGGAAAGAAGTCGGAGAAAGGGAGGATTTGGGAGGAGGCCGGCAGTAAGCAGGCCATCTTTGCCGTGCGGTGCGCCTCCTCATTACCCTGGACCCCGATATGTGCCGGGACCAAACAGAAGGCGATTGTCTTGTGTCGGAAAGTTGTTGAAAAGTGGAAGGTTTGCTGGATGGTGCGGACGATCGGATGGGGTAGGGGGGTTAAATCTCTCTCTCATGAAAAGTGCACTTTGGGAATCTGAATAAATGGCAAAGGAACTGGAAGAGTGGGTGCGCACAATGTCGAGGGCCTCCACAATCGCGAAGAGTTCTGCTGAGAAAACAGAGGCCTCGCGGGGCAGGCTGACGCCTCGAGAAAGTGGTTGGGCTAGTATCACCAATGAGGCGGCTGTACCAACCTCCAAGTGGGAACCATCTGTATAAATAGGGACAGTGTCTGGGTGTCGGATTGCGTGCTCTCGGAAGTGTGACCTATATACCGTAGTAATCGTCGTAGTCTTTGGTAGGGCACACAGGTCCCTGCAAAACTTGATAGGGGTGGAGCCAGGGAGTAGATACTCTATGAGATGGGGATAACTAAAGGGGGGGCGAGCATGTTGGAAAGGTCCAGGAAGGAGCGGACTACTTCAGTGAAGTGCCAGCTCCGTCCCTGGGGTGGGAGTTCAGAAATCGCCGCGCATAGAAACGAAGAGGTGGTCTCTGTGTACGGAGGTTTGTCCTCATGAGGAGCAGACCGAGTCGGAGAGCGAGAGAGGTAATTGCATTCCACCTGGAGGGTAGAGATTGGGGAAAAGCAGAAGGCACCGGTGGAGAGGCGGAGGCCCCTATTAAGTAACGGGGCCAAGATACGGAGGCAGGCGTTCAAGGCTTAACCGTATACTACACTGACATAGTCCAGCTTCGACTGGACCATGGAAGTGTGAAGGCGAAGGAGAGAGCGTCAGTCTGCGCCCCATGTGGTGTAGGAGAGGTGATCTAGGAGAGCGAGGGGACGTTGGAGGGATTGCTTCAGGTGTTTGAGATGGGGAACCCAGTTGAGCCGTCAGTCCAGTCATACCCAGAAATTGCGTGGAGGGTACCACCTCAAGAGGATCGCCGTATAACGTGACAGACGGGACGGGCAGGGTTGAGGGGCTGCTTCTGCTGGAGCATACACTTGGTCTTGGGGGGATTGGAGAGGCGGAACCCAACCGACGTCGCCCACCACCTTTCCATCCGATAGATGGAGAACTGAATTTGCCATTGAGCAACGGACGGCTCCCACCCCGCGAAGCAGCTCGCAAAGTCATCCGCGTAGATGGAAGAAAGGATGGTGTGTGGAAGGCATTTTGATACCGTGTTCATAACTATGGAAAAGCAAACAACACTGAGGATGCTTCCCTGTGGGGCCCCGTTTTCCTGCAATCCTCTCAGTGTCTGAGAGGATTGGGCCCACCCGAACTTTAAAGGTTCGGGAGGAGAGGAAGCTCCTGATGAAGGTCGGCATGGCTCCGACGAGACCCAGATTTTGGAGGTGACCGAGGATTATTTTCCGACGGGTGGTGTCGTAGGCCTTCTGTAAGTCAAAAAAAAAAAAATGGATAGGACGAACTGTCCAAGGTCGAAGGCATTCTGTGTCTCAGCTGAGGAGCAGGAGGGGATCAGTAGTGGAACGAAATTGTCTGAAGCCAGACTGGGTAGCCGGGAAGGAATCACTATTTTCAAGGAAGGATAGCGACCATTTTTTCTAAGGTTTTGCAGGCACAACAAGTTAGGGCGATAGGTCTGTAGTTTGTGGGATCGAGGGTTTGGGGATTACATGGGCCTCCCTCCTCCGGGAGGGGAAGGTGACCTCTATCCATATGCGGTTGTATAAGTCTAGTAGGGAAATTTGTAAGGTTGGGTGGATGTGCTGGATTATGCTGTACGGGATACCATCCAGGCCGGGGCAAGGGGATCGTCGAGAGGACAGTGTCGCCTGTAGTTCACGCATGGTGAACAATCGATTGTAGGTGCTGTCTAGGGACGGTGAAGAGGAGCTATTGTTGGGCGTGGGTACGAGGGAACTGTCCGCGGAGGAAGAAGCACGGCGAAGGTAGAAGCTAGGTGGTTTGCTACCGATTTGGGCTCGTATAGAAGTCGGTCGTTAGTCCGGAGGACCAGGGGTCATGAGGAGGTATGTCGCCTCTTGACACCCCGTACCTTCTTCCAGATGGTAGCCGAAGGTGTGGAGGTGGTGACACCGGAGACAAAAGCACGCCAAGAAGCTCGGTGCGCTTTCTTCATTGTAAGGTGGGCGATGGTGCTGGCCCACTGCATTTCTGTACGGTGGATGGGGAGTCGTGTACGGTAGAAGTGTCGAGTAGCCTTTTTCTTGGCGAGTACAGCCTCCGTGTACTCTGGGGTCTACCAAGGTACCGTTGGGTGCGGGGATAGGCGGAGGATCGTGGGATGCTAGTGCATGCAGCCGCTGCAACGATTGATTCGAAGTATGCGATGCACTCGTCGGGGGATGGGAAGAGGGCAGTCGTAAGGGTTGTAGATGTATTGTCGTGGAAGCGGGATCAGTTAGCTTTGGCAATAATCCATCTTTCCGGTACCCGAACGGTCTGGTCGGGCCAATTTAGCGGGAGTTGAACAGGGAAATGGTCACTACCATAGTCCTCTTGAAGGAATTGCCATGTAAAATCTAGGAGGGCATCGGTCGAGACGAATGACAGGTCTATACAGGATGGAGTGCAGCTGGTGCATGATAGAATGTAGGAGAGCCATCGTTGAGGTACTCGGAGAGCTCGGTCATGATAGTAATCAGGGTTGGGGCCATATAGGTGGTGTGTGACCACTGTTTGTCTCCCCACAAGGGGTGGCGGCTATTGAAATCGCCCAGGAATAGAAAGGGCCTGAGGAGTTGTTTTACCATCTCCACCAGGTCGTCGCGGAAGACTCGAGTGTGGGGAGGGAGGTATATTGAGCAGACGGTGTACCGTTTATCCAGTGAAAGCCGGGTAGCAATCACCTGTAACGGGGATCGGATAGGGAGATTGTGGAAGGGGACTGCGTGGTGTACGAGAATGGCAGCCCCCCCCCCCTCTTTCGAGTGCAGGTAGGTGACAGAGTGGTGATATAGGAATATCCAGTAGGGCAGGCAAGGCAGGGCTTGGTCCCCAGGATTAGCTCCTGGAGACAGACACACACCGGACGGAAAGATGCAATCAAGGAATTAAGACCGTAGTTCGCGAATATTCCTCTGCAGTTCCTGTGCACTACTGTAGTTTTCGGCCATTATTTGACGATTGGGGATGGGTAAAGGTTAAGTGCTAGGGGGTTGGAGCGTGAAGGGAGATCTGGAGTTCGCGAAGGCGAAGGATGGGGTCAGAGACATGGCTGGTTATCTGCCGTTCACCAGAGAAGGAATCGGTCGGCCAGTCGACCCCAGCGGGGATTGCGGGGTCGAGTCGGCCGAGCGAGACGGGCGGCGTGGATCACGGCAGCTCGGGGAACGTCGTGGGCTCAGAGGGGTGAGTAGTTTCTTGGTGGACTTCTGTATTCGGGCCAGGAGGGAGCGTTTCATTTTACATAGCAGTACCTCCCACCTTGTCTGGTGTCTCACGGCGGACCCTAGGTGTCGATAGGGGGTACCAGAAGGATCGGGCAGGTGGGAGGGAGGACGCTCTTAGGGTGGCCGACAAGGTGGAGGCCGGGGTGTTGGGGAGGCGGGTACTGTGCAGGGGTGGAAGGAGGTGAACCAGTGTCCTCGTGGAGGGGTGGAAAAAATGGCACCAGGAGGCAAAGACAGATCCATAAGTCGCATGGGCACGGCCGAGCTTCCCTTGGCCATATCATGTAGATGCGCCAGTGCCGCATCCACTGGATCCTCGGGGGAGAGGATGTTGTCTAGATTGGATCTCGTCGTGGGAGGCAGGTCACGTAAATCGGCTACTATTGCCAGTCTGTACGGGTAGATTAGAGGGACTTCTACGTTGCAGATATGGTCCTCGTTTACGAAGGGGGGGTGTAAGGGTCCGAGCAGTCTTCTTAAATCTGGGAGAAGAGGGAGAGGCCTGTTGAAAGGCCGGAGAGTCTGGCGACTCGCTCCAGCGTCTCCACCTCGTCGGCTTAACCCGGGCGTTAGGTTCGGGTGTGCGCGTAGAATTCTGCGAGTGCAAGGTTCGAGGTGCACGGGGCCTGGGTGTACTGGTTCCAGATTCCTGGGGAATCTTTAGCAGGTGAGGCGCGTGAAGCGGAGGGATGGTGGGGGACATGAGGTCGTCGGGTCCAGCGAGGACTCCCTTTAGGAAGGATGGAAAGCAGTGGTCGAGGGGGAGTTTGAGCGGCAGACCGGGCGGCGTGCCGAGGGCAGCGGCGTAAGATACTCACGACTTCACCTCCCGATTCCCTGTCTCCCTGCAAGCCTCGGACCTCCTCCTCAAACTTGAAGAAAAGGCATTCGCGGGACGAAGAGAGGTGTGCGCCTTCACAATTGGAGCATTTGGGTGTGTTGGGGCACTTGTCTGGGTGGGCAATTTCTCCGCACCGAACGCAGTTGGTGCGGTTGTCGGCAAACTGAGCTGACGTGTCCGAACTTGTTGCATTTAGGGCAACGAATCCGGTCTGGGCGGATAGTGAACTCGCACGACGTGCGGTCTCCTATACCTCATACAATACTGTCGTGTCGGGAGGGACTAAGTTATTACAGGTAAGAAGTAGGCGCGGGGTGGGGGAGGGTGTGCCTCCCTATCAGGATGTGAAGCGATGGATCTTAGTGACACCCTGGGGTGCAAGGTCCTCCAGGAGCTCGTTCACTGTCATCGATAATAGGTGGGTGGTGTAAATAGTGTCCTAACTCTGGTTCAGGCGAGGGTGTGGGGAGACGGACACCAAGCATCCAAGGTCGGAGTCGCTGCGGGCTCAGATCGCCTGAAACGTCCGTTCAGAGTTGGTCGGAAGGGACCCAGAAGTAGGCCGGATCACTAAGAATTTGTGGATACGTGGAAGGGATAGGGAGGCTGTGGAATCGAGGTGGACTGGGATATCCAACGGTCGATAGGATGGACGTGAACGCCGACTTCCCCGTCCGCCGCGGGGCTCTTTCCGTTGGGAGGCGGGCCGACGGCAGGCGAGGGGGGGGGGCATACGGGGCGAGCAAGAAGCCAGGTTTTGGAGGCAAGTCTTGGGTGAAACTTGACTTGCCCAAAGGCGGCTGGGGTGGGCTGGGGCGGGCCCCCACTCCAGAGGGTGTATGTTTAAGGGCACGTTCAAGGTACAGGCTGGGGTCGGTAACGGAAAAAAAAAAGAGTGCATGTGTTCCGCTGCCAGAGGAGGAGCGACCTCCTCAAGACGTGGTCTAATAGTGGTAGAGGACTCAGTGGCCTGGTTGCCCACCACCCGAGTTCTAGGACAAGAAATAATGGTATCTATATGCTAATAATAATGTAGAAAATGGACCCAGGGGACGCAAGAAACTGCCTACTGGTGAGAAAGGGAGGCCGAGCGCAAACCGCAGGGGGCGTGGTACCTCGTTCCCAGGGAATACACCATCGGTTTAAAAACGGGGCCTTGTGATGCGAAAGTTTGCCCCCAAACGGCGCACAGACCCCAGCCCCCGAATCCCACCGGCCGGACACCCAACCATCCAACACAGTGACACCCTAAGGGCGTCACCTCCGGAGGACAGCTCTGGAGACCCGTACTGGAAGCCAAGGACTTTAGCGGCTCTTAGCCCGGTCCCCGCAAATAGCCTATCCGGCATGGTTGACCCCTCCGACGCAGCCCACTTGGTCAACACGGGAGCCCACCCACCACGACAAGGTGGCCGCCGGCGGGGGGCATTTTACAGTGTATAATTCAAATACGAATAAACTTGGACATACTGAAAAACACGTTCGCTGTAAGTGGAATCATTGCCAAAGGCCTACCAAGCATATAAAGCATAATTGTCAAATTTAGGCGAATTATATTTACACCTATTTTGCTACATGGAGAACAATTTTTAAGTTGAGGTACCGGTGCAGTGGCAAGAAAGTTTATTTTATTGTAATTTTCCTATCTAATAAAAAAGAGTAAGCCACAAGCGTGACAATCTAATCTATGATTAAAGAAGTGTTACCTTACATATTTGTTCAACATAGAAAAACTCTAAAATTACAAAATTATCATTAATTCTTAGTATTGATTATTATTCCTTATATAAAATCATTCTATGCTCGGTCGAATATACTGTATGTCACCACAGCATACAGAGGTCCCAAGCTTCAACTTTCATGTCAATTTTCCACAACCTAAATTAATGGTATGTTACAGTACTCTCATTTCAGAGATGGAAAAGATGCAGAGGACATCTATCTACGATACAATATACAGTTATCTACAAAAGCTAAGGCTAACAAAGACCCTAAGATCCACTCTAAGGTTAGCCCGAGAGAAAGAAGTGAGTAGGGGGTTAAAAGAAGAGAATAAGGGGTTAAGTAAGTAGCAAAACCTATCATTCGTGGGTTAATATTCATTCATTCATAAAGACTCGCCATCATCATCCGCCGGCCACTGCCGACAAGTCGGAAAAATAGTCGAAGAAAATAGGAAAGGGGTGAAAGATGAAAAGAAGTAAAATAAGAACTCTTACAAACCATGCAAACTACAGACATGCATGTAAAGAAGTAAGAAGAGTATAACAAAAAGTGGGTTAGTTTACGCTACGAGCTACATCTAAGTTCGTGTTGGTCTAATTTTTTTTTTTTTTTTAATACTACAAATTTAACGCTGACATATCACATGGTGGCATGTCACAAGCTAGCATCGATCGTCAACAGACTCAAACTCCTACTATCACCCCCCAGAGCTCCTGTTGCTAATTGCTTTTTTTTTAAACGACGTTAATATTTTTAAAATGCCTATCTGAACGGTTTTTAAACATATTAACGCTGGTAGAGTTCACGACGAACGTGGGAAGATTATTCCATTTATTAATTACTTTAAACGTAAAAACGTTTTTAGCGATATTAGTAATGAAACGTCTACCACGTTATTTAAATCGGTTATTACGAGTATTGCTATTATCAAAAATGAACAAGGTCAAAATTTTCGTTATCGATTTTATTAACGATTTTGAAAACTTCAATAAGCTCCTCCCTTAATCTCCTAGTTTCGAGTGAATGTAAGTCTAATTCTTTAAACCTATCTTCGTAAGACTTGTTGCGTAGTGACGGAATTAGTTTCGTGGCGCGTCGCTGAACCCTTTCCAACCTATCAATATCCTCACGCAAATACGGGCACCAAAACTGAACGGCATATTCTAAGTGAGGTTTGATTAGGGACTTGTAAATGGGCAATATAATATTCTTCGATTTAAATTCGAAATTACGCGCTATGAAGCCTAACATCCTATTAGCTTTTGCGGAAGACTCCAGGCACTGGTTCCTAACTTTTGTTTAAATCCTTAGATACGCGTACGCCTAAATCTAGTTCCTCGTCAACGATTGCTAACTGTCTATCATCCATCGTGTACGTGTGATTATTGTTACGAAAACCTACGTATATGCAAAACTTTACATTTGTCTATGTTAAATTGCATCTGCCACTTATCCGTCCACTCCATAATCCTATTTACATCGTCTTGATCGTCTTGGAACCTATTTCTGTTGTCCACGTTAAGAACTTTACTGCCTATTTTAGTATCGTCCGCGAATTTTGACACGTTAGTGGTCAAGCCTACATCTATGTCGTTAATGTAAATTATGAATAGCAATGGGCCTAACACTGAACCCTGGGGGACTACCTACATCCAACCACCCCTGCTTCCTGGCACGAAGCTATTCCTCTAACCTGTTAGCTACCTGACCGCGTATACCGTGCGCTTTAACCTTCGCAATTAATCTTCTATGCGGAACTGTATCGAACGCCTTTTTAAAGTCTAAATAAATAACGTCAGCCGCTCTATGCCTATCGTATTCGCACACTACTTCGTTATAAAACTCTTACAAATTAGTTAAACAAGATTTATGGCGTCGAAACCCATGCTGACTACTATCAATCAAATCGCGACTTTCTAAGTGATCGACGATACGATCCCTCACTACAGATTCCAAAAGTTTACCGACAATTGACGTTAAGCTAATAGGCCTATAATTACTAGCTACTGTGTGGTCGCCTTTTTAAAAAATGGGCGTAACGTTAAGCTAATTTGAAGTCTTCAGGAACAATCCCCGCTTCCAGTGACTTATTACAAATTTTTGTTAAGGGGCCTACGATAGTGTCTTTCAAATGTCTAGGATAAAGCGCGTCAGGGCCTGGAGCCTTGCTAACTTTTAGTTTATCGATATAATGCGCAATCTCACCCTCGTAAACAATTATTTCATTCAAAATAGTCTCGCTACTAAATGGAACGATATCGTAGCACGTCGGGGACATTACGTCTTCTACGGTAAAAACTGTCGCAAAAAAGTTGTTAAAAATACCCGCCATCTCCTGAGCATCAGAAGCCAAAGCACCGTTAACGTCCACTAGAGGGCGTATGTTATCTTTTATCGCCTTACGATCATTGACATATTCAAAAAACTTTTTTGGATTATGTTTACTATCCGCAGCTACAAGTAACTCAAAATTACGCTTAGCATTCCTAACAGCTCTCTTAACCTGACGTCTAAGCTCGATATATTTGTTAAAGTTAGCTACGGTGCCATTGCACTTATGTAGTCTATTGTATGAAAGAAACCAAACTAAAACCTAACAGCAACATTGTGTTTTTTTTAGCTGAAAAGACTCGTGATTGCTCTTTCATTAAGCCAACCTAATCTATACTATAATAAGAGAGCTGTCCGTCTGTCTGTCCGTCCGTCCGTCACACTTTCAGAAATTGTTAGAAAAAATTGAGAAAAAAAATTCAGAAATTGTAAAAAAAATTCAGAAATTGTATTACGGGCAGCAATGTGAAGCTCAAGATTTTCATGACTGTTCTTTTCTGTAGTTTAGCAATGGGGGAAGGGTGAGGGTGGGGGGAAGGGGTGAGGGTGGGGGAAGGGTTGGGGTGGGGGAAGGGGTGTGGTAATGGGGATGGGTTGGTAATGGGGGATGGGTGTGGTAATGGGGGATGGGTGTGGTAATGGGGGATGGGTGTGGTAATGGGGGAGGGTGCGGGTAATGGGGGAGGGGTGCGGTAATGGGGGAGGGGTGCGGGTAATGGGGGAGGGGTGCGGGTAATGGGGGAGGGGTGCGGGTAATGGGGGAGAGGAGGTTTTGGGAGATACCAGATTCAGAAATGTTGAGACAATGTGAAGCTCAAAATTTTCATGGCTGGGTTCTTTTTTTGTAGTTTAGCCTGTCTAACCGTCAGCGAAGTGACGGGAACTGTACTAGTCTATATTATTATAATAGCTGTCCGTCACACTTTCAGAAAGTGAGAGAAAAAATTCAGAAATTGTAAAAAAAAAAAATTCAGAAATTGTATTACGGGCGGCTATGTGAAGCTCAAGATTTTCATGACTTCTTTTCTGTAGTTTAGCAATGGGGGAAGGGTGGGGGTGGGGGTAATCGGGGATGGGTGGGGTAATGGGGGAGGGGGTTAGCCCCCAAGTTGTATGAATGGGGGTGAGGAGGTTTTGGGAGATACCAGATTCAGAAATGTTGACACAATGTGAAGCTCAAAATTTTCACAGCTGGGTTCTTTTTTTGTAGTTTAGCCTGTCTAACCGTCAGCGAAGCGGCGGGAACTGTACTAGTTTGTTATAAAACAAATCGGCAAGCAGTGATTTTTTTTAAAATGTCTTGTAGGGTATACTCTGACGTCTCCCAGTCAGAATAAGGGCATGTGTAAAAAAATCTACACACCTGTAATAATGCCGTTTGTATCTAATTCTTCAGAGCCACTTTCGGCTAAGAAATCTGAAACACCAACGATGATTAAACCCGCAATGACGAAGCCGATTCCCGTCCACTGGTAATATTGCAACTTCCTCCCAAGGAAAGCCACTGACAACAATCCAGTGAAAACGATAACAGCACCTGGCATAAAAAAAAAAATCAGATTGGTCTGACACACTTAATTTCCATTCATTATTGTTTTATGAAAGAACATACTGAGAAACATCAGAAACACGGGAATATGAATAACTTTAATGAACAGATAAGCTTACCTCTTAACATTTGGAAGGATGAAGCATAGGTGAGAGTTAGACCAAGGTACATGGTAGATGTAGCCAACATATCACAGAATGCTGGAGCATAAAATATAATCTTTGGGAACTTTACATTCTGTAAATAAGAATTGGTACAAATAAATTTAGTCTCAAACAGTTTAACAATCTCTCTTAACATAAATACTTGGTATTAATTACGAAATAATCGTGCATAACACACCACAGTGATTAACTCTTGAATTCACAACCGCCTTTAAGTACATAAAACATTCCAACAAAAGATGGCTCTGAGTTAATACTTGCATAAACTCAAAATTCTGTGTGTTTGAATACCCATACTTGATTATATGCATTTTCATCAACATAATAAGGTAAAACCTCTCTATAACGAAATATATAAACCAAATATATTGTTCATTATAAAGAAGTTTTCCTTCGCCGATACTGTAGTGCAGTGGTTCCCAACACTTTCTTGGCCAATGCCCCGTTATGTCCATCAATATTTGCTGGTGCCCTCAAAAAAATAATAACAACAGGATAAGTGATAAGTGATTTATTAATAGAAGGTAACCATTTTAGTTTCCTAGCGCCCCCCCTAAGATTCTCAAACGCCCACTAGGGGGGGGGGGGCCCCCGTGTTGGGAACCACTGCTGTAGTGTATATTTTAATGACCTATTTAGATCCTCAGTAGTTATTTATACATATTTTATATAGTACTGTATATACAGTAGTGATATACCAATCCCAAACTTTAGCCGATACCAATGCTGATTCTTCTTCTTCTTCTTCTTCTTTCTCTTCGCCCGTTCCCGCCTCTATGCGGGGTCGGCGTTTCTGACCAGCCTCCTCCACACAGCCCGGTCCTGGGCTTCTTCCTCCGACAAACCCTTCTCCCTCAAATCGTCCCTCACCTTCTCCATCCACCTTCGCTTCGGTCTGCCTCTCTTTCTCCTGCCATGCACCTCCATATTCATCGTTCTCTTACCTACATAATCTTCGTCCCCTCTCATCACATGTCCATACCATTTCAGTCTACTACCAATGCTGATTGTTAGTCTATATTTTAAAAAATCAATTCCCTTCATAAATTTTAATAATCTAAATGTGAAAATTTTAATTTCTTTATTTTTACATTTCAAATTTGCTTAAATGCTATTCCTTAGATCACCCCACAATATACAGTACCAGAATTTGTTACTCATACACCATAGCTAAAATGATGTTAAAGTTTTATTACTCAGTAAAATTATAAAATAACTTCATTCTAGTTTCATAAATTGAATACCAATATTGAAGTAGTTGTTTTTCCTTATGTTAAACGCATTTTCTTTCTTCGACAATGTAGACAACAAAAATTTCAAGACCCTGGTAGCCAATTTGAATTAAAAAAAAAACAGCATATATAATTTGGGTTTATAAAATTATTAAAATACTTGAATACAGTCAACATAAGATGGTTTAATATATAAATTATAAAGTACAACTTAATATACAGAATCATTATTAATACACGGCTGGACTATTTATTAATAATAATAATAAAATAAATACATTGGTTTTACAATGACGTAAATAATTGTGAAGCTGGACTATTTATTTAATTTAATTTGAGCCTTAATAGTATATA
This sequence comes from Bathynomus jamesi, assembly GCA_023014485.1. Taxonomy (NCBI): domain Eukaryota; kingdom Metazoa; phylum Arthropoda; class Malacostraca; order Isopoda; family Cirolanidae; genus Bathynomus; species Bathynomus jamesi. The sequence continues at coordinate 342,137 of JAJOZX010003893.1, forward strand.
TTAATCTGTTTTTATTAGTATGCCATTATTAATTGGGAATTTAACTGCTTTAAACGAATTTACATTCACAATATTTTTTATATCAGCATTTAAATCATTCCATAGTTTCAATTCAATGAAAATGGGTAGTTTTTGAGGAAATCAGCATCAGATAATGACCTTATTGCTTGTTTTTTGGATGACAGACGCCGTTTAATTCATTGTCAGCGGAGTTTCCCGAAACAACATTATGAAGTTCAGTATATCAGACGAACGTGGAAGGTCATTTATATATAATAAAAATAACAGTGGACCCAGAACTGAGCCCCGTGGCACACCATGTTTGACAAGCACTTTAGTTGAGCAAACCTTATTTACTGATACAAAGTGATATCTACTGGGCAAATAACTTTTAAACCAATCACACTATTGCTCCTCTAAAGCCGTAACAATGTAATTTATTAAGTAGAATATTATGGTCTATTACATTAAATGCCTTACTCAAATCCATAAATAGTGATATAATTTTTTCTTTGTTCTCTTTAGCTATATTTGCAATTTCCATAAGATTTGAAATAGCCATTTCCGTTGTTTTATTATTACAGAAGCCATATTGATTTGGAGATAATAAATTGTAGGATTCTAAATATCACTGCATTCTACTTTTTAAAATTTTTTCAAAAACTTTGGTGAACAGAGCAAATGAACACACTGGCCTGTAATTAGTTGCTACTGTAAGGATCACCCCTTTTAAAAAGAGGCATTATACAATCGCATTTTAGCATTGATGGGAATATTCCTTTGGAATTACTTTGATACGATAATTTTAGTAGGAGATTACGCTAGTTTATAATACAGGGTGTGTGTATAAAGTAACGCGAGTGAAGAGAAATCTGATTTGAACTGGCTTAACCCTCAGTTACTGGCGTGGAGTATTAAAACATAAATAGCCGTGTGGGGTCAATGTGACCCCAATTTATATATATTTATTTTATTTCAAATCTTCTTTTCTTGTCAGCTGTAATGATGTCAAATTAGGTTAATAAAGCCATTAATATTAAAAAAATCGAAAAAATCAATCAAACATATATCATATCATTTATCATCATATATAATGTATAACTCATTTTAATTTTCATTTTCAAAACTCTCTAGATCATTACAATCACTACATTTGATACACACATGCAACTTGCAAATGAATGCATTACACCTTGAGCATCTCGTTGAATGTTTGTTGTCCGTATTTCATGGGCATATTTTACATCGCTCTCTAGATGGCCCTGGGGTCAGAATTCAGCAGAAAGCAAAACGCAAATGGTCACGTGGGGTCAACATCTACTAATAAACACAGAACCAGGCGTAGTAAGCAACTGATTAACACTGAAATATAAACAACTATGAGTATGGAAGGTACTGTGGGTGTGGTTATTACAAGTGTTGCCATTCATATAAAATTGTTTATAGAATATTTGCTTAGGTCACAATGACCCCACGTGAGTAACAGGGTTAAACTAGTTTCGTAACGCGAGTGAAGAGAGAAGTCGATTTGAACTGGTTTAAACTAGTTACAACTTGTTTTTTAACTTGTAAACCTTACTATCGAATATACATTTGTTATAAAGCACATGTAATAAATACTTGGCATGTTCACTTGCATTACTTTATACACACTCCCAGACACGGATACAATGACGGGGGGGTGGGGCCTAGACAAGATTTTTTTGGGGGGCCCGCCAACCCATTTAGCTGATCATTTGCCAGATATGCATCAAAACATCTGCCATATATATATATATATATATATATATATATATATATATATATGTGGTGGACGGGATATCCGCATCCGCACTTCTGACTGTGGATGTTATGCGGATATTACCTCTAATAAATTATGCAATTTACAATTAAATTAGCTTATAAGGCCCAGTCATGCACATTTCGTGTAAAGTATTAATTATTAATGAACAAACAAATATATAAACCTCAAATTATAAATACCTGGTAACACATAAAATTGAATGAAACTTGTTTCATTGAATTTTGTGTGGCTGAAACTCTTGAGAAAGTTATTTTTATCATACTGAAAACATTAATATTAATTCTTATGCATTGCCTGCCATAATAGTAATATCACGGAATTTGAAAAATTGTCGTATATTCATAATTCTATATTATATTGATAGATTAACTAAATATCCGCATCCATGGATATTGAAATAAAAAATCCGCATATGTTGAAAAACTGGCATCCAGTCCACCACACACACACATATATATATATATATATTTTTTTTTTAAGTTCGGGAAGAACCGATTCGCCTCTATTTAAAAGGGCATATCTCAGCGGAAAAACAAAGAAAAAGTGAGAGAAAGACAGAGGAAAAAGAAAGGGTGGAGGGGACAGGCGAAGTGGAAAAAGACCAAGGATGACAAGGACTGCAGGGTCGAGCCCCATCATCCTTGGGTGCTAGGGCCGGGAGGGCGCATGTGAAACCTCCAGGAACAAGCACCTACAAACGAGCACAAAGAGCACTCAAGAGCATGAGCTTAGAACCCCCTTGCGGGGATATATATATATATATATATATATATATATATATATATATATATATATACACACCGGACAAAAAATTAGTCACCCCGAATAGCACCGATAGTAGGAAGTTCAAGGTCACACAGAGGGCGCTGATGTAGCATTGGTAAGTGACAAGTAGCGGTGACGTAGCACACAGGATCAGATCTGTTTCGTGAGGTGGTGAAGAACAAAGTGTGTGTTGGATATAGTCTGCAAAATGGGTCGTGAGGCAGACGTTACTCAGTGGCAAAAAGGAGCCATCATGTTTGGCAGAGCCCACAGACACAAAATGTCTGAAGTAGCCCAATTTGTTGGTGTGTCAATGCATACTGTCCAGCGAGTTTACAAAGAGTGGTGTAGTTCGCAATCAACTGACAATCGACGGCGTAACTGTGGCCGGAAAACAATTCTCGACAATAGGGGCCACCGCCATGTTTCTCGTCTAGTAACTGCAAATCATTTTCAAACCAGAGAACAATTGCTCCAAGAAACCAATGAGGTTCTCCAGCGACCAATTTCCGAACGGACATTGCGACGAGAACTGCATGCGATGGACATCTGGAGCAGGGTACCACGGAAGAGGCCGCTGTTAACAGCAAGTCACAAATTGGCACGTTATAAATGGGCTCAGAGGCACAAAAACCGGACTGCGGCAGATTGGAAACGTGTAATTTGGTCCGATGAGTCCCGTTTTTGTTTGTTCTCCAATGATGGGAGGCGACGAGTACATCGCAGGTCCAATGAAGCCTTTAATCCTGAATGCGTCGAAGGTGTTGTTCAGGCTGGAAACAGAAAGTGAAGCGCAGGAATAGACACCCACGGACTCTGGCGGAACTTCGGTACCAGCTGATGAACGAGTGGCAGTAAATCGATGTTCAGTACATGCACAACCTCGTAGAGTCTCTGCCTCGCCAGATTCGTGCGGTTATCAAGGCCAGAGGCGCCGTCACACGTTATTAGGTACATTCTGAGAGGGGTGACTAATTTTTTGTCCGGTGTGCTATATATATATATATATATATATATATATATATATATATATATACAGGGTGTCCCATAAGTCCGGCATCATAGGAAAAATAATAAAAAAAGCAAAACAAAAGCTTTTATTTACAGAATGTGCTCAATATGTCCACCATTGTTTTCAATACACAAATTCAGATGTGATACCCAGTCAGCAAGCACATGGTGAATGATGTCAGGAGTAATGGTGTTACATGCCCCAATAATGCGCTGCCGCAAATGTTCAACACTCCTAATTTTCTCTGCGTATACCAGCGCTTTCAAGTGGCCCCAGAGATAAAAATCTAGTGCCGTGAGATCCGGGCTTCTAGCTAGCCATTCCACAGGCCCTCGAACATCCTATCCAATGACCAGGGAATTGTTGGTACAGGTATTCCCTTACTTGGGTGTTGTAATGTGCAGGAATGCCGTCTTGCTGGAACCATGTTGGGAAATTTCCTTCTTTGTTCAAGACAGTGGGAAATGCTTCTTCCTTGAGCATACGTAGGTAGGTGCCTCCAGTGACATGTTCATCGAAAAAGAGAGGGCCTATGATGCGATCCTTCCAAATGCCACACCATACCATCACCCGAGATGCACCTTGTTCCTTTGAAGAGGTATACCAGTGAGGGTTGTTTTGAGACCAGTAGCGGGTGTTCTGTCAATTTACCTCACCATTTCCATAAAAAAGAGCCTCATCACTGAACAGAATGGTGGACAGGAAATTGGCATCCTGAGCATAAGAAAAATATGAATTATGGTTTGTAGAAATAGAAAAATATGAATTTCTCCTATGATGCCAGACTTATGGGACACCCTGTGTGTGTGTGTGTGTGTGTGTGTGTATACTGTGTATATATATATATATATATATATATATATAGAGCTTTGGTTAGTTTCCGCCCGAATTGTTCATTCTGACGAAGGTCAAGCTTTTCACTCCACCTTAGACCTAGTTTGACGTGGAATCCAAACCACGCCCCACCAGCAGCCCAGCGTTTTAACCACTAGGCCACCCGAGTTACCCATTTATCTACCAACCACTTTCTTTATTGTGTGGGAGGATGAACAGCTGGGTTTTGCTGCGCGCCAGCTGCCGTCACCGGGTCTCGATCCCGAGCCCGATGGATTTGTAGTCAGCGATGATAACCACTACACCACCAAGGCGCACGCGCATATATATTTTTTTTATTTTTTTTTTCCAGATTTACCGCCGATTCGTACCTAAAGAACGGTACATATCTCGGCGAGGCAGTGAGTGGGTGATGTCACTGTGCTAGGGGCGGTAGACTAGGGGAATGAGTAAGGGTCAGTCAATGGATAATGGGTAGGAGGGGTACGGTTTCAGATACGATGGAGCAGATGGGAGTGAGTAAGGAAGAGGAAAACGGCTTCTGCTGAAAAATGGGGGCTGTCGGCGAGTATAGATCGTAGGCAGTTGGGTATGGGGTTTTCGGCCGAGAGAGGGAAACACCTGCGACGGAGAGCGGCCAACTTTGAGCATTCCACCAGAAGGTGTAAGACAGTGATAGGGGTATGGCAGGTAGAGCAAAGCGGGGCTGGCGATTTCGCCATAAGGTGTCCGTGGGTGATGCGGGTGTGACCTATGCGGAGACGGGCGAGGATTACTTCTTTATGGCGGGACCGGTGGAATGAAGAAGCCCAGTGTCCTATGTGCGGTTTGATCGTGTAGTTTATTTTGTGTGGCCTGGTCCCATTCCCGCTGCCATATGGAGCGGAAGTGGGAGCGGAAAGCCGGGAAGAAGTCGGAGAAGGGGAGGGGGGTGGGGAGGGGGGTCGGGAGGAGGCCGGCAGCAAGCAGGCCGTCTTTGCTGTGCGGTCCGCCGCCTCGTTACCCTGGATGCCGACATGAGCCGGGACCCAACAGAATGCGATTGTCTTATGTTGGAAGATCGTTAAAGAGTGGAAGGTCTGCTGGATGGTACAGACGAGGGTGAGGGGAGTTAAATCTTTCTAGGGAGAGAAGTGCACTTTGGGAATCCGAATAAATGACAAAAGAGCTGGCAGAGTGGGTGCGCACAATATCGAGGGCCTCCATTATGGCGAAAAGTTCCGCCGAAAAAACGGAGGCCTCGCGGGGCAGGCCGACGCTCCGGGAGAGCGGCTGGGACAGAATCACCGCTGAGGAGGCCACACCAGCTTCCGAGCGGGAACCATCCGTGTAAATGGCGATTGCGTCCGGGGTTGGGTTGTGTGTTCGCGGAAAAGTGACCTGTATATCATGGCGCTCGTGGTAGTCTTCCGTAGGAAACACAGATCTTTGCAGAACTTGATAGGGTTAGGATCCAGGGGGGGTAGATGCTGAATGAAATGGGGATAAACTGAGGGGGTGGGCATGTTGAAAAGATCAAGGAAAGAGCGGACCGCTTCAGTGAAGTGCCAGCTCCATCCCTGAGGTGGTAATTCTAAAACCGCCGTGCCCAGAAGCGAAGAAGGTAGCCTCTGTGCACGGAGGTATGTCCGCATGAGTAGTAGACCCCGTCGGAGGGCGAGAGGGAGATGATCACATTCCACATAGAGGCTGGAGGCTGGGGAGGAGCGGAAAGCACCGGTGGCGAGGCGGAGGCCTCTATTAAGTACTGGGTCCAGGATACGGAGGCGGGCGTTGGAGGCTGAACCATAAACTGCGCTACCATAGTCCAGCTTCGACTGCACTATGGAAGTATAAAGGCGAAGAAGAGAGCGTCGATCTGCACCCCATGTGGTGTGAGAGAGGTGATCCAGGAGAGCGAGGGGGCATCGAAGGGATTGCTTTAAGTGCTTGAGATGGGGAACCCAATTGAGCCGTCGGTCTAGGGTCATGCCCAGAAAACGCGTGGAGGGTACCACCTCAAGAGGACTGCCATATAATGTAACAGAGGGTAGAGGAAGGGTTGTGGGTCTTCTTCTACTGAAGACCATACACTTGGACTTAGGGATGGAGAGGCGGAAACCCACCGACGTCGCCCACCTCTCCACCCGGTAGATGGCGAGCTGCATTTGCCGCTGAACGACAGACAGTTCTCGCCCTGCGAAGTAGATTGCAAGGTCATCCGCGTAGATGGAAGAGCGGATTGTAGGTGGAAGGCATTGTGAGACCGTGTTCATCACGACAGAGAAGCAGAGAACACTGAGGATGCTTCCCTGTGGGACCCCGTCCTCCTGCACACAGGTGTCAGAGAGGACTGAGCCCACCCGGACTTTAAAGGGCCGAGAAGTAAGGAAGCCCCTGATGAAGGTAGGCATGGCTCCGACAAGGCCCAGATGTCGGAGCTGACCGAGGATCATTGCTCGACAGGTGGTGTCATAGGCCTTCTGGATGTCGAAGAAAACTGACAGTACGAACTGTCTATTGTCGAAGGCATCCTGTATGTCTCGGCTGAGAAGCAGGAGGGGATCAGTGGTGGAGCGGAATTGTCTAAAGCTGGACTGGGTAGATGGGAAGGAATTGGCACGTTCAAGGACGAACGATAATCGCGTAGCGGCCATTTTTTCGAGGATCTTGCAGGCACAACATGTCAGGGCGATTGGTCTGTAGTTTGTGGGGTCCAGGGGATCTTTGCCGGGCTTGGGGATAGGGATGACGTGGGCCTCCTTCCACCTAAAGGGGAAGGCACCCTTTATCCATATGCGATTGTATAAGTCTAGCAGGAAAATTTGTAAGGTAGAGTGGAGGTGTTGGATCATGCCGTACGGAATACCATCCGGGCCGGGGCAAGGGGATCGCCGAGAGGCCAGTGCCGTCTGTAGTTCACGCATGGTAAACAATCGGTTGTAGGTGCTGTCTATGGACGTGGGGAGGGCTATCGTCAGGGGCGGGTACGGGATTGGCTGCAGAGGAAGAAACGGCGGCGAAGGTAGAAGCAAGGTGGTCTGCCACCGACTCGGGCTCACATAAGAGTCCGTTGTTTGTCCGGAGGACCGGGGGTCGGGAGGGGACATGTCGCCTCTCGACGCCCCGCACCTTCTTCCAGATGGTAGCCGAAGGTGTGTTGACGGTAATGCCGGACACAAAGGCACGCCAAGAGGCTCGGCGCGCTGTCTTCATTGTGCGGCGGGCGATGGCCCTGACCCGCTGCATTTCCGTGCGATGGATGGGGAGTCGCGTCCGGTAAAAGCGCCGAGTTGCCTTCTTCTTGGCGCGCACGGCCTCCGCGCACTCCGGGGTCCACCAAGGAACCCGTCGGGCGCGGGGGTAGGCGGAGGATTGTGGTACGCTTGTGCTTGCGGCCGTTAGAACGACGGACTCGAAGTATGCGACGCACCCGTCGATGGATGGGAAGTGGGCAGTTGTAAGTGTGGTATATGTGTTGTCGCGGAAGCGGGCCCAATTCGCGTGGGTGGTAACCCACCTTACCGGTACCCGTACGGTCTGGTCAGGTCGATTGAGGGTGAGTAGAATGGGGAGATGGTCACTGCCATAGTCCTCTTGGAGGACTTGCCACGTGAAGTCTAGGAGGGCATCAGTTGATACGAAGGACAGGTCTATACAGGATGGGTGCAGGTGGTGGGGCATGGTAGAATGTTGGAGAGCCATCGTTGAGGCACTCGAAGGAGAGCTCGGTCATGACGGATATCAGGGTTGGGGCCATATAGGTGGTGTGTGTGTCGCCCCACAAGGGGTGACGACTATTGAAATCGCCCAGTAGTAGGAAGGGCCTGGGAGTTGTTCCACGACTTCCACCAGGTCGTCGCGGGAGACTTGAGCGTGGGGGGAAGGTAGATTGAACAAATGGTGCACTGTCTATCCAGGGAGAGCCGGACGGCAGTCACCTGTAGCGGGGACCGGATGGAGAGATTGTAGAAGGGGACTGCGTGGTGGACGAGGATGGCAGCTCCCCTTCGATGCAGGTAGGAGGCGGGGTGGCGATGCAGAAATAACCAGTGGGGCAGGGCATGACCTGGTCCCCAGGATTAGCTCCTGGAGACAGGAGTTTAACTTGGAAAGAAAGAAACATCAATTGAGCTATCAGCTGTTAAAGTGTGTATACATTTTTTGGGATGCCCTGTATATATATATATATATATATATATATATATATTATATAAAAGCCCCATGTGCCATGCACAAAGTCTAACTTTTCCATCCATGAGGCAGCACAATAACGATAATGCTGATGAGAGAGAGAGAGAGAGAGAGAGAGAGAGAGAGAGAGAGAGAGAGAGAGAGAGAGAGAGAGAGAGAGAGAGAGAGAGAGAGACGAGAGAGAGAGAGAGAGAGAGAGAGGAGAAGAGAGAGAGAGAGAAGAAGTACCTCAAAAGGCCTTGCGGCCCATACCGAGGAGGTACCAACGGCAACAGGAGCCAGGGAAAATTTTGTAAAAGTTTATTTTTCTTTCAACTATCCTAGCAGTAGTAGAAAACTGGATAGTAAAGTAGAAGGCTCTCTCCCCACCCTCCGCTCCCTCCCTGCCAGAGGCAGGTACGGAAAAAGGTTGAAGAAAATACCTTGACCCTGGAAAAGTAGCCAAGGAAATTTTACAGGAAAGTGGAGAATATATAAATAGCTCTATATTTAGCTTGCTCACAGAGACACCGTGCAAGCGATCTCCTGCAGAGTTTTCTTGTGTTTTAGTCTTGAACTATGAGAGTATTCAGTACTTTGTCTAGCCTATTTTTAAACACATTTACACTTTGACTGGAAACAACATCTGAGGGAAGTTGGTTCCAGATATTAACTATTTTATAGGAAAAGAAATTTCCGCAGACTGAGGTCCTAAATGTCTCCACACTCAAATAGTGTGCAAGATTTTGTCTACCCTTTTCTTGAACTGATCCACAGAGGAACTGTTCACAACTTCCGAAGGTAACCTGTTCCATGTGTCACAGATCTTATACGTAAAGTAATTCCCACACACACTAGTCCTAAACTGTTTCAAATCCAACTTCCAACCATTGTTGCGAGTTGGGTTATCATTTAAACTAAACATACTTCTAAAATCGACATCGTTGAACCCTCGTAAGAGCTTGAAAACCTCGATCAGTTGACCGCGCAGCCTCTGAGTTTCAAGCAAAAACAAGTTCAGGGCACGTAACCGTCGATTGTAGCCCATATGCCTAATGGAAGGGATTAACTTTGTGGCCCTCGCCTGCACTCGAGAGAGAGAGAGAGAGAGAGAGGAGAGAGAGAGAGAGAGAGGAGAGAGAGGGGGGGGGGGGGGGGGGGGGGGGAGAGAAGTACCTCAAAAGGCCTTGCGGCCCATACCGAGGAGGTACCAATGGCAACGGGTGCCAGGGAAAATTTTCTACACACTCAAATAGTGTGCAAGATTTGGTCTAACCTTTTCTTGAACTGATCCATCGAGGAACTGTTCCTGTTATTGAAAGTTTATTTTTCTTTCAACTATCCTAATAGTAGTAGAAAACTGGATAGAAAAGTAGAAGGCTCTCTCCCCACCCTCCGCTCCCTCCCTGCCAGAGGCAGGTACGAAAAAAGGTTGAAGAAAATACCTTGACCCTGGAAAAGTAGCCAAGGAAATTTTACAGGAAAGTGGAGAATATATAAATAGCTCTATATTTACTTGCTCACAGAACACCGTGCAAGCGAACTCCTGCAGAGTTTCCTGAGGTTTTAATCTTAAACTATGTGTGTGTTCAGTCTATTCCTTTGAGCATCTTGAAGACTTCAATAAGCTGACCCCGCAACCTCCTCGTCTCTAAGCTAAACAGATTTAGGCGCTCCAATCTCTAATCTACACACTTAAATAGTGTGCAGGATTTGGTCTAACCTTTTCTTGAACTGATCCACAACTTCTGAAGGTAACCTGTACCACGTGTCACAGATCTTAGACGTAAAGTAATTCCCACACATACTAGTCCTAAACCGTTTCAAATCCAACTTCTAACCATTGTTGCGAGTTGGATTATCATTTAAACTAAACATGCTTCTAAAATCAACATCTTTGAACCCACATCAAGGAAGCGTCGATTGCAGCCCATATGCCTAATGGAAGGGATTGTCTTTGTGGCATTCTTCAGCCAGTTTCAATCCACCTACCTACTTCCCCACCAACACCAGCACACGCACTTTAGCCATTAGCCAGCGGTGAGGTACCTTATCAAAGGCTTTCTAATCAATCGCCCTACTCTATATACTCACTCAACATGACATGGAAAAACTCGAGCATGTTGGTGAGACACGACCTATGCCATCTAAACCCATGTTGGAGTCCCCAAGTAGCTTGTAGGAATCCAAATGGTCAACAATCCTACCGCTATTATCCCCTCTAATATTTACCTACGTTAGATAGAGGAAAGCCTCTTTCCCAGAGAGGAGAGAGAGAGAGAGAGAGAGAGAGTAGAGAGTTACAAGGAGTTACAAGGAAAAGAAGTACCTCAAAAGGCCTTGCGGCCCATACCGAGGAGGTACCAATGGCAACGGGTGCCAGGGAAAATTTGTAAAAGTTTTCTTTCAACTATCCTAGCAGTAGTAGAAAACTGGATAGAAAAGTAGAAGGCTCTCTCCCCACCCTCCGCTCCCTCCCTGCCAGAGGCAGGTACGGAAAAAGGTTGAAGAAAATACCTTGACCCTGGAAAAGTAGCCAAGGAAATTTTACAGGAAAGTGGAGAAATATAAATAGCTCTATATTTAGCTTGCTCACAGAGACACCGAGCAAGCGAACTCCTGCAGAGTTTTCTGAGGTTTTAATCTTAAACTATGAGTGTGTTCAGTACTTTGTCTAGCCTATTTTTAAACAGATTTACACTTTGACTGGAAAACCTCTGAGGGAAGTTGGTTCCAGATATTAACTATTTTATAGGAAAAGAAATTTCCGCAGACTGAGGTCCTAAATGTCTTTACACACTCAAATAGTGTGCAAGATTTCGTCTACCTTTTCTTGAACTGATCCACAGAGGAACTGTTCACAACTTCCGAAGGTAACCTGTTCCATGTGTCACAGATCTTATACGTAAAGTAATTCCCACACACACTAGTCCTAAACCGTTTCAAATCCAACTTCCAACCATTGTTGCGAGTTGGGTTATCATTTAAACTAAACATACTTCTAAAATCGACATCGTTGAACCCTCGTAAGAGCTTGAAAACCTCGATCAGTTGACCGCGCAGCCTCCGAGTTTCAAGCGAAAACAAGTTCAGGGCGCGTAACCGTCGATTGTAGCCCATATGCCTAACGGAAGGGATTAACTTTGTGGCCCTCCTGCACTCGCTCCAGCCTCTCAATATCTTTCCTGAGGGTGGGCGACCAGAACTGCACAGCATACTCCAGGCGGCCGAACAAGGGAATTGTACAGTGAGAGCACAATCTCCTTGTTCCGAAACTGAAATTGCCTCCTGATATAACCCAATAGTTTCTGGGCTTTCTTTTCCACCTCTACACACTGTTTCGTAAACTTAAGGTCGCTGCTAATTAGCACACCCAAGTCCTTTTCTAAATCAGTCACCTCGATATTACTACCCAACATCGAGTAGTCCGACTTGGGATTGGCGTAGCCAATGTGCATCACTTTGCATTTACCCAAGTTAAACGGCATTTGCCATTTTTCGGACCACTCTCCTATCCTACCTAGGTCCGCACGCAGTTCCTCGATCGCTTCGGGCGTCCCAACATTGGCCCAAGCTTGGTGTCATCAGCGAATTTGGCGATCCGACTGACGATGCCACCGTCGATATCATTTATGTAAATGGTAAACAACAGCGGCCCCAAAACGGAACCCTGAGGAACCCCACTAGTGACCGAGGCCCAACCCGAACTAGCACCTTTAATTACACCCTCTGCCGCCTATTCCTTCAGCCAGTTTTCAATCCACCTACCTATTTCCCCACCGATACCCAGCGCACGCACTTTCGCCATTAGCCGGCGGTGAGGTACCTTATCAAAGGCTTTCTGAAAGTCGAGATAAAGTATATCAATCGCCCTACTCTTATCGTACTCACCAACATGACGTGGAAAACTCGAGCAAGTTGGTGAGACACGACCTATGCCGTCTAAACCATGTTGGGAGTCCCCAAGCAGCTTGTAGGAATCCAAATGGTCAACGATCCTATCGCTATAATCCTTCTAATAATTTACCTACAACTGAAGTGAGACTAATAGGACGATAGTTCCCTGGACTTTCGTGATCCCCTTTCTTAAAGATAGGGGTCACGTTGGTCCCTCCAGTCACCAGGCACCTGGCACGTCTCCAACGATTTGTTGAAGACTATAGCCAGGTGGGGAGCCACCTGGTCGCGCACTCCGCAACACTGGGGAGAAACTGGTCTGGCCCAGGAGCCTTAAACGCGCTGTTTGTCTATTCTATCAGCAACGACTGTCGCGGTACATCTAACATTATCCAGGCCAGCACCTTCGTGCCTCACAGCTGGCTCGGGGATGATGCGGGTGTCCTCCCTGGTGAACACTCCCGCAAAGTACTCATTAAGCACATTAGCGATGTCCGCGTCGGAGGTCCGCAGAACGCCGCTTCCGACCTATCATGCTTCTAATGGGCTTTCTACTATTAACATAACTGAAGAACTCCTTAGGGTTCCCCTTGCAGAGGCTTGCCACCCGTAGTTCTTTTACGTTTCGCTAGCCTAACCTTCGCCTTCACTTCCCTACACAGGCGGACATACGCTAAAGTGTTCTCATGGGAACGATTGGCCTTCGCCCTCCTATACGCTACTTTCCTATTTCGGATAGCCGAAGCGATGTCACGATTGAACCACTTAGGCTGCGTTGAAGCAGGGGTGACCAGTTTTGAGGGTATGGCAGCAGACTGCAGCACCATAAACTCGTCCCGGAATGCACTCCACACTCCCTCAACATCGCCGCCGACCTCTAACCCCATATCTCCTACGCTATCCCTGAGGCTAACAAAGTTCGCCCGCCGGAGATCGAGCTTACTGCCTCTCGAGTTACTACGCTTCACCCGAGGGACGCACACACGGAACCTAATAAGACTGTGATCACTCCCGCCCAACGATTCGTCAACGGTGAGGCCAGTGACGAGGTTGTCTTCGGTCGTGAACACTAAGTCTAGAACGCTTTCCTCGTGTAGGCTCGTTGACCCACTGAGTGAGGAAGTTCTCATCAGCAAAGTCAACTAGCCTCCTCCCTTCAGCATCGGCAGTCCTGTTTTCCCACTTTATGCCGCGACAGTTGAAGTCTCCTAAAACTACACACACCCTATCCCCTAGCAGGCTACTGAGTTCGGTGTACAGGGCTGTATCCTCCTCGAGGAGGAGATGCGGAGGTCTGTACACCAAGATTAACCTATAGTTCGTCCCTCCCACGTTCAGATCGACGCCAAGCAGCTCCCGTTCCGACCGGAACTGGCAGTCAACCGGACTCAACGTGTCTCTGACGTATATTAGTACCCCACCCCCCTCCCCACGGGTGCGGTCTTTGCGAAACATTCCATACCCGGGAATTTCGAACTCCCCAACGTAGTCCCTACGATCAGTATGAATCCAGGACTCGGTGATAGCAACGATATCCTGGTATTCTGATGCTAAGAGCGCCCGTAGCTCGCGAAACTTGTTCCTAATTGACCTAGCATTAAAAAGCATTGCACGGAGGGAGCCTTCCCTATTCTGAGTGCACCCCCTAGCATGACCCGTTTCCCAAACAGCCAGGGCTGTCGGGAGTTGAAGAGCCCCTCACTAACGAGGGGGCAACTTCGCAAGAGACTGAGCCCCCTCCAACGTAGGAGGAGGGTCACCCACCTGTACTTCGATGCACCCTTCAGTTGAAGGTACATCCACCACGGCTCATCCTCATCTCTCCCCGGTGGGGGCCCATCATCTCTCCCGGACTCGACCTCACCATTCTGTATAGGTGCCAGTCGAGCAGCGTGCCTAGCACACCTTTACCCTTGTTATTGAGGTGGACACCATCCCTCTGGTAAAGGTCCCACCTCCCCAAAAATCAAAGGGGTCAATAAACTTCACGCCCAGCGGAAGTAGAGAGAGAGTAGAGAGAGAGTTACAAGGAGTTACAAGTAAAAGAAGTACCTCAAAAGGCCTTGCAGCCCATACCGAGGAGGTACCAATGGCAACGGGTGCCACGGAAAATTTTCTACACACTCAAATAGTGTGCAAAATTTGGTCTAACCTTTTCTTGAACTGATCCACAGAGGAACTGTTCACAACTTCCGAAGGTAACCTGTTCCATGTGTCACAGATCTTATACGTAAAGTAATTCCCACACACACTAGTCCTAAACCGTTTCAAATCCAACTTCCAACCGTTGTTGCAAGTTGGGTTATCATTTAAACTAAACATACTTCTAAAATCGACATCGTTGAACCCGCGTAAGAGCTTGAAAACCTCGATCAGTTGACCGCGCAGCCTCCGAGTTTCAAGCGAAAACAAGTTCAGGGTGCGTAACCATCGATTGTAGCCCATATGCCTAACGGAAGGGATTAACTTTGTGGGCCTCGCCTGCACTCGCTCCAGCCTCTCAATATCTTTCCTGAGGGTGGGTGACCAGAACTGCACAGCATATTCCAGGTGTGGCCGAACAAGGGAATTGTACAGAGAGAGCACAATCTCCTTGTTCCGAAACTGAAATTGCCTCCTGATATAACCCAATAGTTTCTGGGCTTTCTTTTCCACCTCTACGCACTGTTTTGTAAACTTAAGGTCGCTGCTAATTACCACACCCAAGTCCTTTTCTAAATCAGTCACCTCAATATGACTCCCCAACATCGAGTAGTCCGACTTGGGATTGGCGTAGCCAATGTGCATCACTTTGCATTTACCCAAGTTAAACGGCATTTGCCATTTTTTGGACCACTCTCCTATCCTACCTAGGTCCGCACGCAGTTCCTCAATCGCTTCGGGCGTCCCAACATTGGCCCCAAGCTTGGTGTCATCAGCGAATTTGGCGATCCGACTGACGATGCCACCGTCGATATCATTTATGTAAATGATAAACAACAGCAGCCCAAAAACGGAACCCTGAGGAACCCCACTAGTGACCGAGGCCCAACCCGAACTAGCCCCTTTAATTACAACCCTCTGCCACCTATTCTTCAGCCAGTTTTCTACCCACCTACCTATTTCCCCACCGATACCAGCGCGCGCACTTTCGCCATTAGCCGGCGGTGAGGTACCTTATCAAAGGCTTTCTGAAAGTCGAGATAAAGTATATCAATCACCCTACTCTTATCGTACTCACCCAACATGACATGGAAAAACTCGAGCAAGTTGGTGAGACACGACCTATGCCGTCTAAACCCATGTTGGGAGTCCACAAGCAGCTTGTAGGAATCCAACTGGTCAACGATCCTATCCGCTATTATCCCCTCTAATAATTTACCGACAACTGAAGTGAGACTAATGGGACGATAGTTCCCTGGACTTTCGTGATCCTCTTCTTTAAAGATAGGGGTCACGTTGGCTTCCCTCCAGTCACCAGGCACCTGGCCCATTTCCAACAATATGTTGAAGACTGTAGCCAGGTGGGGAGCCACCTGGTCGCGCACCTCCCGCAACACTCTGGGGAGAAACTGGTCTGGCCCAGGAGCCTTAAACGCGCTCAGTTTGTCTATTCTATCGGCAACGACTGTCGTGGTACATCGAACACTATCCAGGCCAGCACCTTCGTGCCTCACACCTGGCTCGGGGATGATGTGGGTGTCCTCCCTGGTGAACGAGAGAGAGAGAGAGAGAGAGAGAGAGAGAGAGAGAGAGAGAGAGGGGGGGGGGGGGGGGTTGCATAAATAGGACAAAGCAAAATGCTTAATTTTTCATTTATTTTAAAGAATATGCCTACAACTAGCATTGTAGACAAGAAGCGAAATTTGCATTGCCAAAATAAAAACTTTCATTGAAAGTTAATGTTTCATTTGTTGTAATTTTTAAACCTAATTAACATTGCACACTTTGAAAAACATCTTTACATTCTTAAAAACATTTCACTCAATAAATACAGAGATTGTTTTGAATTCAATCCCCATCATATCCTTCAGAAATTTTGCCTCCTACACTTTTTCGAAGTGGGGCCCTAGGCAGTTGTCTATTTCGCCTATTGGAGAAACGGCCATGGGGGGTGGGCATTAGGATGTCATGTCGGTGTCATAAATATTGCTAGCAATATTATATACTATTATACAATAATTTAAAAAAATTGTAATTATTAGAATAAGAGGTCATTCAGGTTAAAGCTAGAGTAGTTAAGCCCCCCCCCCCTGTATCCGCGTACAGCCAGTACTTAGAGATTAGTTAGTTAGAGAAAATATAAATTTATGGGCAACTTAACTTATTAGGCTTTGCTTTCTTCGTGAATGTAAAATATTTTTATATAATTACACTTCAAAATGAGTATAAATTATCACAAAGTTTTTTGCATGTTAAATTTTCTATAAATATACCTTCGTTAACCTTGGTTTTGCTTCCGCCCGAATTGTTCATTCTGATGAATCCGACCACGCCCCAATATGAACTGTCAGAAATTATAGTCTTCGCCCGGATTCGATCTCACGACCTCCCGAGCAACAGCCCAGCATCTTAACCACTAGGCCAATAATGGCGAACCACTGACACACGAGGCAATTTTTAGTGACCCACGAGCTCTTATTTAAATAAAATATTACTAATTTTTAATATTTTCTGCCTTACCATTTTAAAATTATTTTAAACTATTCAATTTGAAAATCTTTAGTTATCAGCTTTTCATTGGTAATTTAGAAATGGAATTAGTTGACTTGCAAGAAAGTGCAGTATGGAAGACTAAATTTATTGATCTTTATCTGAAGTTACAAGAAAAGGAATTGGAATCGTCAATTTTGGGTGTAACCAGAGAACAACAATCAATAGAAAGAGTAGAGAATCTTATTCTCGCAAAATGGAACTCTCAACCAAATTCTTTTGCATCAATGAAAAAGCTAGCATTAGCTCTGCTAACAATGTTTGGTTCATCTTGTTCGTGTGAACAGTTGTTTTCCTCCATGAATTTTGTCAAATCCACCACTCAGAATCGCCTTGGCACAGATAGGAGTGCTGCGTGTGTGAGACTAAAGACAACTAAATATAAACCTCGGATCAAAACATTAGCGGCTAAAATCCAACAATAAGTTTCTCACTAAAAATAGTAAGTAAATAAATTATTGTGACCCAATTTCATTTTTTTTCAAAATCAAAATCAACAAAAATGACCCGACCCACCGGCAAAAAAAGTTTGCCACCACTGCACTAGGCTATCCAGGGTACCATTTATCTACCAACCAATTTTTTTTGCATGGAAGGATGAACAGCTGGGTACTGCTGCGCGCCAGCTGCCATCACCGGGCATCGATCCCAGGGCTGATGGATTCGTTGTCAGTGATGCTAACCAATACACCACCGAGGCGCATTAATAGATTTTGTTTTGTAATGAAATTTTTTTAATTTAAAATAATCGGCAAGAGAATCGGCTAAATTTGACCAATGCCGATTAATCGGTACACCACCACCACCATCGCAGTATATTAAACGCATTACTTAAAAATATTTTTCCCGAGGAGAAAACATTCGTCAATTACGCATCAGCCAATCAGCATGCCGCTTACTTTCTTGATCGGGGAAATGATGGTAGAGATGAACGCGTGCAACTCAGGCTGAGTTAGCGAAACACCACCACCTTATAACAAAACGTTTTCGATTAAGAGAAGTTTTTCGAAATGCCCAAGATGTTCAGTAAAGAGAGGTTTCGTTACAGTGGAGTGTCATTATCGAGGTTTTACTGTAGTTCAAAATAAGAGCAAAACTGAGCATCAGATCATAAAAAAGTATTAATCTCAGTTTTGGTCAAAACCAAACAATGGATAAACACCTTTAAAACTACTTTTACTAAATCTGACACCTTTCATGCATCTCAAAATTTACTGGGATAAACGCCATATCAACTGATATTTTCAGGATACCATATATATTATATATACTATATATATATTTTTTCCCTTTCTTTATTTTACCACCGATTCATACCTAGGGAAAGTGGTACATATCTCGGCAAGACAGTGGGTGGGTGGTGGCATTGGGTTGAGGATGGTAGACTAGGGGAGTGGTTAAGGTTCACTTGCTGGATAGGCGGAAAGAGGGGTATGGACTTAGATGCGATGAAGTGGATGGGAATGGGTGGGGAAAAGGAATATCGCTTCCGCTGAAAAATGGGAGCCCTCAACGAGTATGGAAATACTGGACAAGATAGGGAAACACTCGCAACGAAGAGTGGACACATTCGGACATTCACCCAGAAGGTGCACGACAGTGATGGGGATATGGCAGGTAGGGCAGAGCAGGGTTAGCGATTTAGCCATAAGGTGACTGTGTAATGCGGGTGTCCTAGGCGGAGATGGGCTAAAATCACTTCTTTATGGCGGGACAGGTGAGGACAGGTGAAATAGGAGGCCCAGTATCCTAGTTGCGATTTAATCTTGTGGGGTTTGTTTTGTGTGGCCTGGTCCCATTCCCATATGGAGCTGAAGAGGGAACGGAGAGTCAGGAAGAAATCAGAGAAAGGGAGGGGCTGGGAGGAGGCCAGCAGTAAGCAGGCCATCTTTGCCGAGCGGTCCGCCGCCTCGTTACTCTGAATGCCGACATGTGCCAGAACTCAACAGAAGGCGATTATCTAGTGTTGGAAAGTTGATAAGTCGAAGGTTTGCTGGATGGTGCGGACGAGCGGATGAGGTAGGGGGTTAAATCTCTCTCTCATGAGAAGTACACTTTGGGAATCTGAATAAGTGACAAAGGAGCTGGAAGAGTGGGTGCGCACAATGTCGAGGGCCTCCACAATCGCGAAGAGTTTTGCTGAGAAAACCGAGGCCACGGGGCAGGCTGACGCCTCAAAAGAGCTGCTGGGCCAGTATCACCACTGAGGCGGCCATATCAACCTCCAAGTGGGAACCAGCTGTATAAATAGGGACAGTGTCCGGGGTGTCGGGTTGCGTGTTCTCGGAAGAGTGACCTATATGCCAGAGTGCTCGTGGTAATCTTTGGTAGGGCACACAGGTCCTGGCAAAAGTTGATAGGGGTGAGGAGCCAGGGAGGGTAGATGCTCTATGAGATGGGGATAACTGAGGGAGGGGGCATGTTGGAAAGGTCCAGGAAGGAGCAGACCACTTCAGTGAAGTGCCAGCAACCTCCCTGGGGTGAGAGTTCAGAAATCTCCACGCATAGGAGTGAAGAGGGTAGTCTCTGTGCACGGAGGTATATTCTCATGAGGAGCAGACCGGGTCGGAGGGCAAGAAGGAGGTAATTGCATTCCACCTGGAGGGTGGAGACTGGGGAAGAGCAGAAGGCACCGGTGGAGAGGCGGAGGCCCCTATTAAGTACCGGGTCCAAGATACGAAGGCAGGCGTTCAAGGCTTAACCGTATACTACACTAACATAGTCCAGCTTCGACTGGACCATGGAAGTGTAAAGGCGAAGGAGGAGAGAGCGTCGGTCTGCGCCCCATGTGGTGTGAGAGAGGTGATTTAGGAGAGTGAGGGGACGTTGAAGGGATTGCTTCAGGTGTTTGAGATGGGGAACCCAGTTGAGCCATTGGTCCAGTCATGCCCAGAAATCGCATGGAGGGTACCATCTCAAGAGGATCGCCGTATAATGTGACAGAAGGGACAGGAAGAGTTAAGGGTCTTCTGCTGAAGAGCATACACTTGGGTCATGGGGGTGGAGAGGCGGAACCCAACTGATGTCACCCACCTTTCCACGCAATAGATGGTGAGCTGAATTTGTCATTGAATGACGGATGGCTCCCGCCCTGCGAAGCAGTTCGCAAGGTTATCCGCATAGATGGAAGAACGGATGGTGCGTGGAAGGCATTTTGATACCCTGTTCATAACTATGGAAAAGCATAGAACACTGATGATGCTTCCCTGTGGGACCCCATCCTCCTGCACGAAGGTAGCTGAGAGGATTGGGTCCTCCCAAACTTTAAAGGTTCGGGAGAAGAGGAAGCTCCTGATGAAGGTTGGCATGGCTCTGACGAGACCCAGATTTTGGAACTGACTGAGGATTATTGTCCTACGGGTGGTGTCGTAGGCCTTCTGGATGTTAAAAAAAAATTGATAGGATGAACTGTCCACTGTCGAAGGCATTCTGTATGTCTCGGCTGAAGAGCAGGAGGGGATCAGTGGTGGAGCGAAATTGTCTGAAGCCAGACTGGGTAGCCAGGAAGGAATCACTATTTTCAAGGAAGAAAGAAAAAATGGTCGCTATGTGACTAATCCAAGAATTTGCAGGCACAACACGTTAGGGCTATACGTCTATAGTTTGTGGGATTAAGGGAATCGGGATTATGCGGGCCTCCCTCCTCCGGGAGGGGAAGGTGCCCTCTATCCATATGCGGTTGTGTAGGTCTAGTAGGAAAATTTGTAGGTAGGGTGGATGTGCTGGATCATGCTGTATGGGATACCATCCGGGTCAGGACAAGGGGATCATGAGAGGACAGTACCGCCGCCTGTAGTTCACGCATGGTGAACAACCGATTGTAGCCGCTGTCTAGGGATGGTGAAGAGGAGGTGGGTACGAGGGAACTGTCCGCGGAGGAAGAAACGGCGGCGAAGGTAGAAGCTAGGTGGTTTGCCACCAATTTGGGCTTGTATAGAAGTTCATTGTTAGTCCAGAGGACCAGGGGTTGGGAGGGGACATGTCGCCTCTCGACACCCTGTACCTTCTTCCAGATGGTAGCCAAAGGTGTGGTGGTGGTGATGCCGGACACAAAGGAACACCAAGAAGCTCAGCGCAATTTCTTCATTCTACGGCTGGCAATGGCCCTGGCCCAGTGGCCCACTGCATCTCCGTGCGATGGATGGGGAGTAGTGTGTGTGTGTGTGTGTGCATTGGTGGTGGTGTAGTTAACATCGCTGACTACAAATCCATCATACCCGGGATCAAGATCTGGTGACGGCAACCGACGCGCAGCTAAACCCAGTTCATCCTTCCACACAATAAAAATTGGTTGTAGATAAATGGGCACCCTGGGTGTCCTAGTGGTTAAGACGCTGGGCTGCTTGTGGGGTGTGGTTCGGATTCCACATTAAACTAAGTCTAAAGTGGAGTGACAAGCTTGACCTTTGTCAGAATGAACAACTCAGGAAGAAGCTAACCAAGGTTACTATATATATATATATATATATATTATATATATATATAATACACACACACCACAAGGTACAGTGCTGGCCCCACTCCTGTTCATTATCATGCTAACAGACATAGACAGTGGAGTAAACAGCAACAGTATAGTAACATCATCTGCGGATGATACAAAGATCAGCAGAAAAATCAGCAATGCAAACAAAGTGGAGGCCTTGCAGAATGACACGAACAAATATACAAATGGTCAGAAGACAACAATATGACATTTAACACAGAGAAAATTTCAGCTCTTGAGATATGATAGAAATGAGGAACTTAAACAGACTGCATATTATGCCCCAGATAGACAAGAAATTCAAAGAAGCACGAAAGTGGTCAACTTGTGGGTAATGATGACCAATGATGCCAAATTTGAGACAAAATCAGATATCAATAAACAAAGCAAAAAGAGTCGCGGGACAGGTACTAAGAACGTTCAAAAGGAGGGACAAGACAGTAATGATTCCCCTGCTGAGAACATTGATCATACCAAAACTTGAATACTGCTCAGTTTTGACAACCCATATAAAAAGGAAGAAATTAATAAACTAGAAGAAATGCATATACATTTCACAGCAAGATTGATGGCTGCAAAGAACTCAACTACTGGGAAAGACTACGGTATGTAAACTAAATCTGTACTCCCTGGAAAGAAGGAGAGAGGTGTACACCATAATCTACGTATGGAAAATGATCGAAAAACTGGTACCAAACCTCAAACTAAACCCAATTACCACCCAAACAACACTAGAATATAGAAAAGGCAGAATGTGTACTATTCCTAAATTAAAGGCCCAATGAGGGACCTCCTCAACCCTGAAGGAAAATAGCTTGGTTGTCAGAGGGCCAAGAATTTTTAACCAGCTTCCAAAGGACCTCAGAAATGTTACAGGGGTCAAAGTTCAAGTCTTCAAGAAAAGACTAGATGCCTGGCTCAGTAGGGTGGGTCATACTATGCATTTTTTTTAAATCAATGGAGAGGGGTGTTCAAATGACATATTTTGGTGTATAGAACATAATTCTGAAGAAAATATTTAATTCTGATAACCCTAACCTACATCATTTTGCAGTTGATTATTATTAAATTGTTGATTATTTTACTATTGTAGTTACCCCAGAATGTGTCTTCTCACGTTTCTATCATGGCTGCTCACGTTATCTCTCATAGAGCATTGTTCTAACTAATTCATATAAACACACAATGTAATTCATATAATAATAATAATATTTAAATACTCAAATAAAAAGGTGTGCCATTCCACTTAATTGTAATCATCATACAGTTTGGTATATGAAATCTGGAATTGGAGAGAAGTGGTGATGATGAGTTTGTTCCTGAAGTTGAGCTCTTCCCTCAAACTGACCCTGAGCCAGCAGCTTCGGCAAAGGTACAGAAAAACTATGATGAGATTCAAAACATTGCCCTTGCTAGTGTAAGGTATGGCATAGGGCTGAGGCCAACTGCAGCGATAGCAACAGCAGCTCTGATTGATGCAGGAATCATCACAGAAGACAATACAAGTAAAGTGATTGATAAGAGCAAGGTCAGGAGAGCACAGGAGAAGTTGATGAGAGAGCTGGGGGAACAGTTCGAGAAGAAGTGCAGGGAGGAGGGGGGGGGATCTCTTGCATCCTCTTTGATGGGTGGATTGACCTGACCAATGTGGTGATGGAAGCTGAGGGCAGTGACCAATCTTTTCCCACAAAGATCAAGGAAGAACACTATAGTGTTGTTAGTGAGCCTGGCAGCTACTATCTGTGCCACTTTACCCCAGAGAAAGCAACTAAAGAGGAGTCACATGTGGAGAAGATTGCTAAGGTCCTGTTTGCCTGGCTGAAAGAGGGGTTATGATAAGACCTTGTTGGCCATTGGAGGAGACTCAACAAATGTCAACACTGGTGTGAAAGCTGGAGTAATGCAGAAGCTGGAGCTGCACCTGGGGAGAAAGCTGGTCTGGTTGGTGTGCAACCTGCACACTGTTGAACTTCCCCTGCGCCATCTCATTGTTGACCTTGATGGCCCTACTCTGTCAGACAAAAAATTATCCGGGCCAATAGGAAAGCTCCTTGATTCTGCTACAGACTTTGATATCAATCCAAACTTCACCCAAATCTCTGTTGGCCCTCCACTGATCAAGCTTCCTGACAAGGTCATTCAAGATCTCTCAACTGATCAATACTATGGCTATAAAATTGTCTGTGCAGTCAGGGATGGAGTACTTCCTGCAGGGCTGGCTCTGTTAGAGATAGGACCAGTAAACCACAGCCGCTGGCTCACCACAGCGAACAGACTTCTCAGGCTCTGGGTGTCAAAGCACGGACTTAAAGGAAAGAACCTGAAGATTCTGCAATTCATTGTGGAATTCATCATTGGAGTGTATTACCCATGTTGGTTCAACGTGAAGGTCAAGCACTCCTGGATCGAAGGGCCTAGGCACATCCTCTTTCAGCTGGACTGCCTCAAGTCCCAGAGAAAGGAGGTGCTGGATATTGTGATGCCAACTGTGAGAAGATCTGCTTGGTATGCCCATAGTGAAGTCATCCTCCAAACACTACTCTGCTCTGAGGATCAGAAGGAGAGGATTGAAGGGGTGGAGCGAATCCTGGCCATCAGGGGAGAGGGGGACCCGTCACTCAGCTGGGGGACTCCTCTGTTAGGAGCAGAAGGACACCTGACATCAATTGTGATGCTTCCAGCATCGGTGACTTGATCAGCTGGTCAGAAGGTGTGTCAGAGCCACCTCTCACCTGCTCTCTAAGCACCTCAGAGGTGAAAAACTTCAACACCCACCTGGAGGTGCGCAACTGGCCTTGCCACACACAAAGCATTGAGAGGGTTGTTAAAATGGTGACTGAGGCTTCTGCTAAGTACTTCTCACAGGAAAAGAGAGATGGAGGGATCAGGGCTCAGGAGACCAGCAGGAAGCTGATGTCCAAGTCTGAGTCAAAGCAGGATTTGTGCAACCTGGCAAAGTTCAAGATGTCAGGAGAATGATCTTTGTAATTATATCCAGTGATATACATGCAGTTCACCTATTAATAAATATATGTAAAGTTGATTTGGCCTTGTCAATATAAATAATTTACCTTATCTCTTTTAATATATTATAAAGGGGTTCAAAATGGTAAAATTGGCAATTTAGAAATACAAAATGATGTAGGTTAGTTATATCCTATCCAAAAAAGCAGCTCATATTTGAATTCCCCATGTAAAAATACATAATTTAGACACCCCTGATGGTAGGATTTCCTTCAGATTCATGTTGTCACCTGAGTACGACCCGCCCTACTGGCTCAGGACAGTACCAGATGAGCTGGGTGTACCTGGCTATGTACAGTGGAGAGTGTAAGAGCAACTCACTCCTCCACCAAGCCAGGACTAGAGGCAGGGCCACCAGCTTGACCTTCATGTGAAGAAAGACTGACACATGGAACCCTAACAGGTTAACAAGGTATATAAAGGGTGATCCAGAGAAATGGGACCCAAAAGAAACCCCTGTAACTCTTAAAGTATGTCCTTTTATAAAATCATACGCATCATTCGAAAGAGGATAGTTACAAGTTTGTACAGGATTGTATAGGTTTTGACAATACAAGACAAGATAAGATACAAAACAAAATAAAAGTGTTAGTTAAAACTAACCCTTCAAGATGACTGCATGGACTGTGGAACAGCTGCGTTTCATAACTGAGCAATATTATGAGTATGGAAGAAGTGTAGTTTCAGCTCAAAGATCTTTCAAGACAAATTTTCAGGTGTCAAAATCACCTTCTAAGAAAGTAATCCGTCGGTGTGTCAGAAACTTTTCCCTAACTGGCAGCATTGGAAAAAGAAAACCAACTGGAAGAGTGCGCACAGCAAGGATAGACGAGATCATTAACAGAACTCATGAAATTGTACAGGATAATCCTAACATAAGCATCAGACGTGCTTCTCAGCTGTTAGGAGTTGGATATGGAACAACACACCATATATTCAAGCAAAATTTAATGCTCTTTCCATATAAAATTCAAACAGTGCAACAACTAAACGATGGAGATTTCGCACGAAGACGACAATTCTGTCAATGGATCCAACAGAAGGTAAATGACACCACCAATTTTCTAGCAACTTTGATTATGTCAGACGAAGCCCATTTTCACTTGAATGGAACTGTAAACAAACAAAATTGTCATTTCTGGGCAACAGAAAATCCATTGAATATTACTGAAGTCCCGTTGCATAGTCAGCGTGTAACTATTTGGTGTGGTCTTATTGCATCTCAGATCATAGGGCCGTACTTTTTCGAGGATTCCACCGGAAACACGGTCACTGTAAATGGTGATCGCTACAAAAAAATGTTGACCGATTTCCTTATTCCTAAATTAAGAGATCTTTGTCTAGAAAACCACTGGTTCCAACAAGATGGAGCTACCTGCCATACCACGAGGAACTGCATGGCAGTTTTGCATCAAACGTTTCCAGGCGAGTTAATCTCAAGATTTGGAGACGTTGAATGGCCCGCAAGGTCTCCGGATTTTTCTCCCTTAGATTATTATCTCTGGGGATATTTAAAGAGTAGGGTCTACAGAAATAACCCAACTACCTTGCAAGAATTGAAGGCCGCCATCACAAATGAGATACAGGCCATACCACCGCACACTCTTGCAAAAGTGATACAGAACTTACAAGCGAGAACACTGGAATGCTTGGCAACTAATGGAGCACATTTGAAAGGAGTCATTTTAAAAAAATAAATATTTCATAATAAACTTGTAACTCTACTCTTTCGAATGATATATAGTTTTTATGAAAGGAATTAAATATTAAGAATATTTGGCTTTTTTTTATGGGTCCCATTTATCTGGATCACCCAGTATTTGTGCAATATATTCCCATTTTTTCTCTCTTCTTAACTATGATTAACACTTTACATACTCTCAGATCTGTGAATGAAATCGAGTCTCAAAATACAATAAATAGCAACTGTGTCAGTGGATACCTTCTTAAATGAGCAACACAGTAACTTTAACATCTATTTTGAACTTAAATATCAGAAGCCTTCCAAATCACTTTGGTGAGTTGATGGCCAATCTACAATTGCTACAATATAAATTCACATCTATTACATTGACCGAGACTTGTTAAATGGTAAGTCATTTTTCAATATACCAGGCTACAAGAGCCACCACATACATAGAAATAATAACAGAGGCGGCAGCGTAAGCATTTATATAGACATTGATCATAATAGTAAGAGTAGTGAGCAATTACAGGCATAAATCATCATTCTGAAACCCTTGCAGTTGAGGTGTATATATATTATATTTCCTATTCAATATTAGGCATCTACTGATGACCAAATGGTAACGTGCCATTGTTTATTGTGAGCATAGATAAAACTAACTTCTAATCACATCAACAATCACTGCATCATTGTGGGAGATCTAATCATCAATCTCGCTAAAATAAACTCTAACAATAATGCTAACTACTTCTACAATCTCATTACCACAAATGGCTTTAATTTAATTATAATTATGCCAACAAGACTACATAATACCATAGAAAACTCCACTTTATTAGACAAATAATCTGGGTGCAATCTACCCTTGACTGTATGTCAGGTATACTCCTATTCCACATTCAAGTGCTGTGCCCACTAACTCCTAAAGTTAGCACCACTAACCTAATGCTAATTGCTATAAAATTTAGTGCCGCTAACACCGAGCATTTCAACAGTTAGTGCTGCTAACACTAATTTTTTCTGAAACCATCCAATTTATATATGTTCTGCTTTCCGTAATTTACTTACATATATTAGCACAGACCTTGATATAATTGGTTGCTAAGATACAAAAACGTGACATTATAGTCTACAAAAATGAAAAGTTTTTAATGTAGGAGTCAAGTTCCTTTTGTATATATTAATAGGAAAAACAAACCAACCAATTCTATTCAATTCAATTCAAGTGTGATTTTGAAAAATTAGTGATCAGTGGTTAGCGATTGACTCACTAAAAGCTAATTCCAGCACTGTACACATTACGGACCATCTGCCCACAGATGGTCCGTAATGCTAATTAGCCATTTACAAATACAGGAGAATAAAAATTGACTATAGACTAGGGTGGTCTTTATTTTTTGAAATTGCAAATTTCACCATCTCACCCCCTCAATATATTCCATTTGACAAAAAACCAATGTGCAAAATCTCAAGTAATTATAAATATTCTTATTGGTCCCGCAATAGGACTCAAATTAAAAATAAGGGCAAATAACAGTAGTTAAAGAACAGCATAAACTAAAATAGACATTGACTACTGATTAAGTAGAAACTAGTGATGGGACGATACCAAAATTTTTAACGATTCCAATTCCGATACCACTAAAAAGTCTCAATTCCGATACGATTCTCGATTCCAATTCTCAATATTTTTAAATATAATTCTATACTTGTTTTTCTGGAAATTGTCATATTTTACTCTGGTAAGATTAACTATTTACATTATGAGTATGGTAATATAAATTATAAATTATAATAGATTGGTTTAAAAATAAAAATCAACTGTAAGTTGTAACAATTCATTTTAATCTTCTTGATTACACATCATGGATATACATGTTTTAATATATAGCTACAATACAATAAAAATAAAATTTATCCTCTTTCATTTAAATTTTAAAGTTTACATTGCAAAACTGGTTCAATTAAGTTAAAGAATCATTTTAAGAATCGGAAATCATGGTACAATTCTCTCGATGCCGATTCTGATTCCTGAAAAATGCTCGATTCTTCCGATTAATCATCCCATCACTAGTAGAAACTGAATTGAACTAAACATTTTAGTACTGAAAGCATAGTAAATTTGGCCTAGTAGGGATGGTTGCTTATGAGGCCCCCCTAAATATTAATTGATTTTAATAAAACTTCTTTGGTACACGTTTTATATTAATAGGAAAAAAATGTGGGGGTGACCCCCCCAAATTTTGGTTGATTGGATGGTTCTTATATGTATAAGAACCACCCAATCAACCAAACTTTGGGGGTCTCACCCCCGCATTTTTTTCCTATTAATATAAAATGTGTACCAAAGAAGTTTTATTAAAATCAATTAATATTTAGGGGGGCCTCATAAGCAACCATCCTTACTAGGCCAAATTTACTATGCTTTCAGTCCTAAAATATTTAGTTCAATTCAGTTTCTAATTAATCAGTAGTAATGTCTATTTTAGTTTATGCTGTTCTTTAACTGCTGTTATTTGCCCTTATAATGGAACACTAATAAAAAATTCATGTATTTATGTTTCAACAATTAACTAAATTTGAGTCCTTGTGCGGGACCAATAAGAATATTTATAATTACTTGAGATTTTGCACATTTTGTTTTTTTGTCAAATGGAATATATTGAGGGGGTGAGATGGTGAAATTAGCAATTTCGAAAAATAAGGGCCACCCTACACCTATAATAATAAATTAAAATTTATCAGAGCTATTAAATAAGCTTTACCTAAACTTGACAAAATCATCATATATGATCATAACTAAAAAAAACTGCAATCATGTGCACACCATTAATAATTCACTGGTCAACAAAGTTTTTGTCACAGATATTTTTACTTGAACTATGTATAATTTTTTACATTGATTATGAAAATGAAAACAGAATTTTTCTATCACCCGCAGTTTTAGAGTAACACACGAATTTACATTACTTAGGATTTGAGAGAATAGGAAGGGGGTGGGGTCTGCCCCTTCCTCTTCCTCTGCTTATAAGTTGTTACACGTCACTGCTGACTTTCATTTGTCAGTTACTCATTTGATTTCACTCAGTGAACATCGTGCATTTTATTTATGATTTTCCTTAATAATTTTTTGTGTCAGTGTGTTAATATTGTTTCATGGCAGAATGCCACGCAAGTGTGTCAACCATCCAAACTGTTTCTGTTGTGTGTGCAGAGAGTTAACACTTAAATTTCAAAGGCAAAATTTCACCCCTCTCATCAAAAAAGCATACAAACTTTATTTTGGTTGCAAGGTAGGGGATCAGAACAAGATGTGGGCACCTCATATATGCTGTATTACGTGTTTAAGACTTCTGACAGGCTGGCTAAATGGGTCTCATCAAATGCTATTTGCTGTTCCAATGATATGGAGAGAGCCGAAAGACCATTTAACGGATTGTTATTTCTGCTTAACAAATATACTAGGCATTACTGTGAAATCTAAACATATGGTACACCACCCAAATTTACCATCAGCCATAAGGCCTGTTTTACATAAACATTTGCCAGTACCAAGGCCACTGGAAACGTGGAGTTTAGATGATGGAAATGAAATTGATGTACAATGGTAATGACGAAGCTCAACATGGTTTACTGATGGATGATGTTGATCCAATGTTTGAACCATCTTGTTCATCAACAGAGCCTCACTTAATATCTCAAGCAGACCTGAGCGAGCTTGTCTGTGATCTGAAATTGTCAAAAGATCAATCCAAACTTTCAGCTTCCAGGTTGAAACAGAAATTTCTGAGGATCAGTGAGGTCAAAATCAAAGAAGGGATATTTGTGGTCCTGCAAATTAGAGAAATCATGAGAGAGAGCACATTTGATGAAACTAAGTGAAGTTGAAGGAGCAGCTTGGAGAGCATTTAAAGTAATGAACACAAATTTCCTCGGAAACTTCAAGGCCAAAAATTAAGAGTCACTTGTTGAAGAACTTCTCAAGGCTTACAAAGACATGGGGTGCAACATGTCGTTGAAAATTCATTTTCTTGACTCACATCTCGACTTCTTCCCAACAAACTTAGGCGATGTTAGTGATGAGAGGGAATGCTTTCATCAATAAATATCCACGATGGAGAAGCGATACCCGGGCAAGTGGAGCCCCAGCATGTTGGATGACTACTGCTAGACATTGTCAAGGGATGGCCCAGAGGCGAAATACAAGCGTAAATCATAAGTAGCCACATTTTAGGTGAATTCAATATGCATTTTCTACTTTGATATTGCTATTACGCCTATAAATTAGTCCAAATTTCATTTTTGATTCACTCAATATTGGTGGGTGATAGAAAATTTTTTGAACTCAGCAGTAAAAAACCTATAAGATCCACCCATTTTTGTTCATGTGACAAATAAAAAGTTTGATTTTGTCGACCAGTGATATAATTGGAAACACTCCTCTTGCAAAAGTAAATGAAGTTAAAGTTCTTGGCATCAAGTTAGATGAAAAATTAAATTTCAAAAGCCATACACAACACATCAGCCTTGTAACCCTTTACGAGCCAACATTCCCATTTTGGGAACATACATTCTAATTGTTAGAAATTAGTTCTAGTTGTACATTTTCATAATTCATCACTTTATACGAGTTACTTAATATATAATTAACTATCTCAATTCATATTTTGCAGATGCTTTGAGTTCAATCTACTTTTTTTTTAATACAGTTTTGCCCTTTTAAGATATTCAAATAAATCAATCTTGCCTTTATATTAGTATACTAAAAATTAGCAATAAACATTATAAATTAGTAATAAAAAATAGATCTACAGTAATCTCTTGTTTTATGCAGGGGTTCTGTGCTTGCGCAACCAGCATTTAACAAAAAACCACTCATACAAGACACTATATATTTACATTCAATTTACCCCAATACATCCATTAACAAGTTACATGGGCCTATATATAGAGCCTGATTTAACCTTATTAACAAGTATTAAGCTATAAATACAGCTAGTAAAGAATATATACTAATATATAAATAATACATAATATAAAAAGAAATAAAATTTTACTAACCAAAAATAATAATGATGGTGAGGACTGCTGTGCAGTACTATTTATACGTGATTGTAATTGTACTACACATGGAACTGGTGTGCAATATTTATCTGTTCAAATTTAGCATTTTAGGCATGGTGCGGCTTACCTGCGTATATGCAAAACCACATTACAAAAGGGATTACTGTATTCTTTCATATAATAGGTTAAAATAATAATTACATACTATTTTTATGAAAATAAAGCATCCTTCACTACTATGTTCCCAAAATGGGAATATTGGCATCCCTTGGTATATTCTTTACACTGTTTGGGTGCAACAAAGAAACACCAGTTGGAACTGGTTGATACTTATATTTTCTAGCTTAGTACTATGCTGGTGGCACTGATAGTCCTCATTTGAGTTGGTATTCAACATTTTGACTTCAGGTTTGATAGAATAGTATTGTGTGCAAAGTGAAATGACAACTATGCTGTAACTGTGGCCAGTAACTATTATGGTGTTACACCACTTCAGAAAACAGAAAGGAGAATAAAAAATGAAAAGAAGAAGATTGTAAATCAATCATTTCTTATATGTGCAACAAACAAATGGGTAGTGTTGACGTGTGTGACATTGTTATCCTGCAGACCTTGACTGCAATAAAAAAATGGGTGGTGGAATTTGTTTGTACATATGAACTTGTCTGTAGGTGCCACCTTTAGATTTTATGAGCATATATATCCTCCTTTGAGTATGAATCATTTGCAATTCAGGAAAAAGAGAAGAGAAGTAGCCTGAGCCCTGATAAGAGTACAAAAACAGACTTCGACAGGGAGGCCCATCTGCACCACCTAGCAAGGCTGTTAGATATAATGAAATAAATCACTTTCTAGCATACTCAAGGTAGATGTGTTATGTGCATGAAGAACACTCAACTCAGCTGTGTAAAGTGTGAGAAGCAGTTGCATAAAACATTTAGCAAAGTATACCATAAAAAAAAATGAATGTTGAACAGTGATCTGAAATTATGATTTTTTTTCAGTTCAAATTTGATATACCTTGTTAACCTCGTTGCTGTTCCGTGTGATGGTCTCTCTTCACACTGTAGAGTTTTGCTGATTCTCATTTCTCAAGTCTTTTTATTTTTAAATTCATATTTTTTCTTTCCAGCCACTCAGCTTTCACAGCCTCGAGTTAAGTATCATATTCATTAAGTCAATCTAGTCAAGCATAGGCAGATACCGGTACTGTAATTAATGAAAATGCTTAAATCATTGTAATAGGGCATCTTGCTAGAAACAGCTCTGGACTAGTGTTAAAACCTAGTCCAGTATTTAGCCCTGATAGTCCCTGTTGAATTCAAGAAAAGGCAAGATCATAGTCCATTACTGAAGCCAGAAGGTATGTTTTGAAGTTTAGCACTAAGGATCCAGAACTTAGTGCATCTTCTAGGCAGACAATCCAATGTTGGGTATGAGTCCAAATTTCTTGAAGCATTGCCAGTGTGCTTTGGCTTATAAACTTTTAATTAAGCTATTGCATGTGAATTCATTAAGCGCCTATACATGTTGTCTTGTCGAGATAAATTGGGAAATAAACAAGTGGGAAGAATTCCAGTGAATATAATACAGTTGAAATCTAGGAAGTTAAGACCCTCCAAAGTTTAAGATAGTTATTTAGAATTCTAGTGTTTTGTACATAAATCATCTTTATATGCTCATTATCATAGCTAACCTTATTAACCCCATCATCATTTAATTTAAAATTAAAGTTTCTTATCATCTAGAACCTCCAAAAGAAATTGTTAATAATTACTGTTAAAGTTTTTTGTTCAAGTCTAGAAATGGGAGGTTTCAAGTTGTTCTATTAAATCAAATTATAAATAAAACCGAAAAACCTAAATTTCTAGTTTTCTTTCTATAAATCATTAATTACACTGGGGAACAAATTTCAAATTTTTGTCTATTGAATTAGATTTGACAGTTAGTTCTAGGTAATTTGGGTGCGCTGAGCACGAATTTTTACTCGGCTTTGCTCTATCAGGTCCTGATTTTGCTCAAACCCCTCCTCTTTCGTCGTATTCATAAAAAGGTTTTTTTCTCAATACTCGCTGTCTTTTTGCAGTTACACATTATGCAACTAGGTTTTTATCTAGGTATTTGTACCTATTGTTATGGTATTGTTGTATTATGTATATTTTTATATGTAACACCCTAAAAATATTTTTAATTTTGTCATTTTCAACCCATTTTAATATTAGTAAATTAAGCTAAAAATATCATAGAATTCTAAAATTTTCTCGAGCGTTCCTGTTCTCTGTAGAG
Organism: Bathynomus jamesi; assembly: GCA_023014485.1. Classification (NCBI taxonomy): domain Eukaryota; kingdom Metazoa; phylum Arthropoda; class Malacostraca; order Isopoda; family Cirolanidae; genus Bathynomus; species Bathynomus jamesi. The sequence goes on from JAJOZX010003893.1 coordinate 375,840, forward strand.
TATTCTAGAGGGACAACTAAAATATATAAAAGCGACTCGTTTCCAGAGTCAATCAGTCAATTCAATCAGTCAATTCAATCAGTCAATTCAATCAGTCAATTCAATCAGTCAATTCAATCAGTCAATTCAATCAGTCAATTCAATCAGTCAATTCAATCAGTCAATTCAATCAGTCAATTCAATCAGTCAATTCAATCAGTCAATTCAATCAGTCAATTCAATCAGTCAATTCAATCAGTCAATTCAATCAGTCAATTCAATCAGTCAATTCAATCAGTCAATTCAATCAGTCAATTCAATCAGTCAATTCAATCAGTCAATTCAATCAGTCAATTCAATCAGTCAATTCAATCAGTCAATTCAATCAGTCAATTCAATCAGTCAATTCAATCAGTCAATTCAATCAGTCAATTCAATCAGTCAATTCAATCAGTCAATTCAATCAGTCAATTCAATCAGTCAATTCAATCAGTCAATTCAATCAGTCAATTCAATCAGTCAATTCAATCAGTCAATTCAATCAGTCAATTCAATCAGTCAATTCAATCAGTCAGTCGAGTTAGTTAATTAAGTTTGGGCATTAACATAATTTTGAATTGGCATATGATTTAGTGAGTAATTTTGTCATCGTGATTTAATATAGTTGATTTAATTAGACGTAATTTATATTGTACCTACTCATCCGTGTTTCTAGTTTAATTTCATAGATTGTAAGTACCTATTTCATAATAAGTACCTAAACTAATTTTTGTGTTTATATTTCAGATTTTCTTAAATTTATATGAATTAAGGGCTTTAAATACCTTTACAAATTGGCAGAACAATCAAGCAATATGTCATCAAGCACTAGAAAGTTCAAATGCAAAAACAACCCTGATTCCTTCTGTTATATATGTGGAAATTTTACACTTCCACATCAACGAGCAAATATAACTGACTTCGTAAAAAGAGCTTACTTAGCTTATTTTGGCATAAAACTGGGGGACCAAGATAAATCGTGGGCTCCACATAAAGCCTGCACTATATGCATTGAAAGACTGCGACATTGGACGAAGGGTTCGGATTCAAAAATACCTTTTGGAGTTCCGATGGTAAGTTTATGATTTCATAAAACCACGTAATTTAATCACTAGTATACTGTAACTTACCTAAATGTAATTGTAACTTAGGTACATAAACAAAAATTTACAGAAAATGTTTATAAGAATCTCAAATATTGCATAAGGTTGAAACACATAGAAATGTTAAATGTTTGGGTGATAACTTTTGATAAAATTCATAAAAACAAGTCTCTCGTCGCTTTTGTTAACGCTTTACAATTTTTTTTCCATATCAGGTGTGGCGAGAGCCTACTAACCACGAGACCGACTGCTACCTTTGCTTTGTCAAGACTTCGGGCTTCACTAAGAAAAATAAACATTGTATCGAGTACCCAAATTTCGACACCGCGATACGACCTGTGCTACATTCAAATGAGATCCCCATTCCAAAATTTAAGGGTCTGCCAACTCAAGAATTAGTTGAAGATGTTCCTGAAAATATTGTTATGCACTTTGAGGAGTCAGACACCGATTTTGACCCCAGCGTATTTGAAAGTCAAAACGATCCGCAAAAGTTTAACCAGGCCGAGTTGAATGATCTTGTAAGGGATCTAAATTTGCCAAAAAAGGCTGCGGACATTTTAGCTTCAAGACTTAAAGAGAAAAACTTGCTTACTTCAAACACATACATTTCATTTACAGAAAAAGAGAAGAACAACTTGTTAAATATTTTATAACAGAAGATAGTTTAGTATATTGCTGCGACATAGTTGGTTTGTTAAAGAAGATGGGGGTTGAGTCTTACGAAGCAAATGATTGGCGCTTGTTTTTAGACAGTTCGAAAAGAAGTCTCAAGTGTGTGTTGTTGCATAATGGCAATCTATACGGCTCGATACCGATTGGGCACTCAACAAATTAAAAGAAAAGTATGAACATATAGAAAAGGTTTTAAATCTTATCAAATATAGGGAGCACGAGTGGATCATGTGTGTTGACTTAAAAATGGTTAATTTTCTGCTAGGACAACAAGGAGGGTATACTAAATATCCCTGCTTCCTTTGCTTATGGGACAGCAGAGGCAAGGAAGAACATTATTTCAAACAAATCTGGCCAGCACGAACATCACTTACTGTCGGAGAAAAAAACGTAATTAATCCACCTTTAGTGAGCAGAGATAAAATCATATTTCCTCCTCTGCATATAAAACTAGGCCTCATTAAACAATATGTAAAAGCTTTAGATACGACCGGCGAGTGTTTCAAATACATAACTTCAAAATTTCCAAGTTTAAGTTATGAAAAAATCAAGGCGGGAATTTTTGACGGTCCACAAATAAGAACAATGATTAAAGACAGCAATTTTCCTAATGTCATGAATGAACGTGAAAAAAATGGCTGGTTCTCATTCGTGGACTTGATAGAAAACTTTTTAGGCAATTATAGGGCAGATAACTACGAAGAAATCGTAAAAAAACTTTTAAGGGACTACAGAGAGTTAGGTTGCAATATGAGCATAAAAATGCATTTTTTGAATAGCCATCTTGACCAATTTCCAAGTAATTTAGGTGATGTAAGTGACGAACAAGGGGAGAGATTCCACCAAGATATCAAAATTATGGAGGAACGGTACCAAGGCCGCTGGCATTCCCACATGATGGCTGATTACTACTGGTGCTTGAAAAGAGACCTGCCATCAACAAGCAAATACGCTAGAAAGTCTTACAAAAGAAAATTTTGCCACAGTGAAAGCTTCATATCTGTTTGTTTTTTATTTTAAGTCATTTCTATCGTTATAATGTAATTTTACTGTAGTTTGAACTGCTTGTATTCATGAAACTTGAAAAAAAAATTTAACACGACTTAATTTTTTAGTCCTAATTTGAAAAATCTGGAAAATGGCACATAGGCTGTCGACAAGAATCAGGACCTGATAGAGCCAAACCGAGTTGAAATTCGTATTCAGCACACCCAAATTACCTAGAATCAAGTGTCAGATATCATTCAATAAAATACGTGTTGCCCAGTGTTATCATTCATGTTACATGATGGGAGATCAGTTCCACATTGATCATCACAGGGAATAAAACTAGATAAAAAGTCATACACTGGAATAAGGTCTACTTAATTTGGTGATATTTTCAAGTAAAGGGAAAATTCTTGAATTAATTTTCAGTAGCATAGGTCTTGCCTGTACTGTGCTTGTTCCTTTTTATTGTTTATCCTGAAATCCTCTCTCTTCCTTTTCTGCCAGAACATCTTTTTCTTGCACCCACTCCTTAACATCCCAGCATATACTGTTTGCTTTGCATGGCTTGAACGTACTGTTGTGGTCTTGCTCTTCCTGCTTGACATTTTGTGAATGGTCCTTGCTCAGTTGATGTCCAGTGTACTGCTTGGGAAAAGATCTTTAAGTCCAGCTTCATCTCCTGCCTTCCAGTCTATTCACTTTGCATGTACTTTGTGGCCAGTAGAATTGGATTCCTACCACAGAAAGAACTGTTTCCAGTCAAATCCAGGTGGGTTCTCCAGTTTTCCCACAACACGAACGTCAGGCTGATGGCCCTGCCTCTAGGTCTGGCTTGGTGGGGGAGCGAGTTGCTTTCTTGCATTCTCCACCATACATAGCCACATACATCCAACTCATCTGGTACCATCCTGAGCCAGGCATCTAGTCTTCTCTTGAAGACTTGAACTTTGACCCCTGCAACATTTCTGAGGTCATTTGGAAGCTGGTTAAAAAGTCTTGGTCCCTGAAAACCAAGCTATTTTCCTTCAGTGTTGAAGAGGTCCCTTGTCAAGCCTTTAATTTGGGAACACTACACATCCTGCCTTTCAAATTTTCCATTGTTTGAATGGTAATTGGGTTTAGTTTGAGGTTTGGTACCAGTTTTTCAATCATTTTCCATATACATATAGATTATGGTGTACCTCTCTCTTCTTCTTTCCATTGAGTACAGATTTAGTTTATGTAGTCTTTCCCAGTCATTGAGCTCTTTGCAACCATCATCAATCTTTGCTGTGAAATGTCTATAGAGTTTCTTCTAGTCTATTAGGTTCTTCCTTTTTATATGGGATGGCAAGACTGAGCAGTATTCAAGTTTTGGTATAATCAGTGTTTTAGCAGGAGAATCATTACTGTCCTGTACCTTTTGAACATTCTTAGTACCTGTCCCATGACTATTATTGCTTTATTTATAGCTATCTGATTTTGTGTTTTGAATTTCGCATCAGTCATTATTACCCCTAGATCAATCGCTTTCATGCTTCTATGAATTTCCTGTCTATCTGGAGCCTAATATGCAGCCTGTTTAAGTTCCTCATTTCTACCATATCTCAAGAGCTGAAATTTCTGTGTTAAATGTCATGTTGTTGTCTTCTGACCATTTGTATATTTTGTTCTTGTCCCGCTGCAAGGCCTCCACTTCATTTACATCACTGATTTTTCTGCTGATCTTTGTATTATTTGCAAAGGATGTTACTATACTGTTGCTGTATACTCCACTGTCTATGTCTGTTAGCATGATAATGAACAGGAGTGGGACCAGTACCAAACCTTGTGGTAGTGAGCTGTGTACTTCTGATTCTGCTGATGATATACCTTGAATTTTGACAACCTGTAGACGTTCTCTGAGGAAGTTGTAGATCCGTTTTCCCACTATACCATATCACATTTGTCAAAAGCTTTAGCAAAATCCATGTATATGACATCGTAGTTTTCAGTGCCTGCCAATGCATCTAGGATATTGTTGTAGTGCTCTATTAGTTGTGATAGGTATGATCTACCTGATCAGAATTCATGCTGATTTTCAATGAATCTTTCCAGTGTCTCCAAGAAATCATAAATTTTCTCTCTAACTATTCTTTCAAATACTTTGGTGAGGTGGAATGTCAATGACATAGTCTATAGTTCTTTGTTCAAGATCTGTCCCCTCCTTTATATATAGGGACAATGTTTGCTCTTTTCAAGATGTTCAGTATTTCCCTAGTGTCTAGGGCAGAGCTTTCCAAACTTTTCACATTGGCGACACGCTAATTAATTTTTATTATCAAATATCACATTTTTTCAGTAGGTGGGTTATCTTGTAGCCAATTTTGTTGATACAAAAATCGAAATTTTCAAAATACAAAAAAATTGAAAATAATTAACTAAATTTGGCAACACACCTGGGAGGTATTGGCGACACACAGTTTGGAAAGCTCTGGTCTAGGGATTTTCTCCATATCCAGTATAAAGGTGTAGCTATTTCATTTTTACAGTTTTTAATCAATAATGAATTTCAATTGTCCAGACCTGCAGCTGAATGTGGTTTCATTTGTCTATAGCTCTTGCTACACCATCTGGGGTAAAAACAAAGTCTGTTATACATTCTCCTTGCAATTTCTCTTCAAAGAATGCATCTATGTCAGGTATCACTTTGTTGCTTTTTGGGGTACAGAAAACTGATTCATACTGGGCTCGATCAATGCTTTACATATTTATTTTAGATCTTTAGATCATCAGTTAGTTCATTAATTCTCTTCCTTTAGGGCCCAATAGTGGTGCACATTTTTGTTTTCCTTTTCGCATAGCTATATAAAAGTATTTTGGATTTTCCTTTATTGCTTCTATCACCTTTTCCTCTTCCTTCTCTGTATAGTCCTTTATCAGGGTTTGTATTTCCCTAGCAATACTCTCCAGTTTTTCTTGCATTACTTTCCTGGCATTATCCCCACAGTTGGCTAATTTCGCTTCCACTCTCTTTTGCAGAATATTCTTCTCTTTTGCCTCTCTAGCCAGCCCCTTTTTTCCTTTTGGCTGTGCTTTCAGAGCATATTTTCTAAAATTCTGTCTTTTCTTCCAAGGTTGATAGCATTTCTTCAGTTGTTTTATTCTCTAAAACTGTTCTTCACTCTATTTGGGCCATGTGCGACCTGAGTGCTTCCCAATTTATAGTCTTGAAGTTTAAGTTAAAGAGCCCCAAACTTGCTTCTTTCCTCAATATGTGTATTGTGTATGTATTATATATACATATATACAGGGTGTTTCAGGAGGAAAGGTCAATACTTCAGGAGGTGATAGTATCAGTCTGAGAAAAAAAAAGTTAATATGAACATGTGTCTAATTCTGAATGGTTACGGAGATAGAGCTGTTTGAATCTGATGCGCACGTAGCTCTTCCTCCCACTTCCCTCCCCTATAACTTTGAACCATGTAAGCTGTAATGTAAGCATTTAACATAAGCCAATCGATACCATTCAAACTGCCAATGTTTAAACATTAAATGTTAGAAACAGTAAGTGGTTTCTCTTTCTTGATTACCATTAACAATGCTTTTGTATTTGTAGATTCAAACAGCTCTATCTCCGTAACCATTCAGAATTAGAATTGTTCATATTAACTTTTTTCTCACAATAACTGATACTATCACCTCCCAAAGTATTGACCTTTCCTCCTGAAACACCCTGTGTGTGTGTGTGTGTGTTGTGTGTGTGTGTGTGTGTGTGTGTGTGTAGGGTGACAATAAAAATCGAAAGTTGGAGTTTTTTATTGGCCATTTGTTCAATGCTGCTACTACATGCGAAAACAATGTACTGTAAATATTAGGTCATTCAGATAATATTTAAGGGTGTCTCAAGTGAGGTAAATAATTCTCCTTATAACAAAAATTAATTATTCATTACCTAGTAAAAATAAATTAATATTTTTTTAATTAATGTAAATAAACGTTACTTTTAGTTCATAAGGTTTAAGTGCAGGCGTACTCCAATCGTAATAAGTAAATAATATATTTACTAAATATATTCCAGGGTGTCTTTCATTCAATTGTAGACCACCCATTAATTCTTGCTTTTCCTCAAGCCATACCCCTTTTTCAATGTACCAGGCTGAGACTTCCTATGATCCTTAGCAACCTGCAAGAGATGTTGGCGCTGTTCTTCATTCTTCATAATCTTTGTATTGAAGGCCTGGATCAAGGCAATTCCCCTCTCTGCCATGTCATTGACGACTTTTAGTCCTTCAACTATAGTCAAACCAGTCTTGAAATCTTCGTCATCCAGCCAGGTCTCTGGTTCCTTGGACAAGAAACCATCATTAATTTTTAGAATTTCAAAGAGAAGCTTTGATCCTTTCGAGGCAAAGTCCGAGAGCTGCTTTGTTGAAATGGAAGAAACAGCAGGTATTGGGGCTCGCTTTGGAGGATCTTCAGCAGCTTCTTTTTCGAGGATTGATCGAGCGATATTCTTTTCGTCGTTGCATTGATACCTTTATCAAAGAGTGCGAGACCAATCAAGTACTCGTTGAGGTACCATAAGTGACGACCGAGGACACTAAGGCAGGATGCTGAGATCTTTTCATCGTGGTACTTTGCTAGGTCTTGAAGAAGCTTCAAATCATTCGCGGGAGCAGATGAAGGACTGCTGGCCGTGAACCACGCGCTGACATATAACTCCAGGGCAAAAAATACAAATCGTTTTAAGCCAGACATTTCACGAGTTGTAAGTCTGAACTGATGGGAAAGCAGCAGGATTTTTAATGAATAAATTACTTTTGCCATCCAACATGCTCGGTGAAGTGCTCCAGGTCACCGAAACCTAAAGTTAGGTAAATTACCTCCAAGGATTGTAATCGACAACTCCAAGAATTCACGGTAAACATCCCTCGGCTGATGTTTTGTCAGATATAGATTCCAGCAAGTGATCAGTTCTTCTCGATTCTCATTCAGACTCGATGGAAGGTCTGACAGGGTCTTGTACTTATCTTGGCAAATTGTATTCCACGTCTCTTTGAAGCGGGAGAATAGGAGGATATCTGGACCAGATGATGGTCCCATGCATTCCATGTACGCCTTCTCAACGACAAGTTCTAGAATGTGATGGCAACATGCAAGGTATAAGAGTCAGCAGCCGAGTTTCTGCTCCAAAATTACGCATGCCCCAGACAAGTAACCAGTATTTGAAGCTGTAGTGTCGAAGCTCATAGCTGATACCTTTTCTGACACATTCCATTCTTTGAGCGCAGCATGTACCACCGAGGCGATGACCTCACCCATTCCTGATGTCAGCTTAGGTACACCCAAGAGCTTCTCGGTATCAACTCCGGTTACAAAAATGGTTAGTCGGTCACACCAACCACCTTCATCATCTGGTAGAATTTTTCCGTCCCAGTGAACAGTGAGCACTTCGTTGGGTGTGAACCTTTGTTTAATCTTTTCTGCCATCGCCAAACGGAGCCTTTCTCATGATTTTCTAATGGTTTCATAGTTGAGCGCGAGTTTTTGTGAGTTATGGCCGAGGCTTCTAGCCGTAGCGTCGATAATCCAGTGTGCTGAACGATGACTGATTCCTGTGCGATCCAATGTACTTGCCAATTCGGGAGTGATGACTTGGATAGTGCCACGAGCATAACACTTGCATTTTTCAGGAGAGGCGGGCGGTGAGTCTTCAGATGATGGCGCAGAACTTGGTGCTTCAGACGTAGATGATGATTCCAGCTCAATATTTTCGAAAGTAATATTGGCTTGAGGTTGGTGCTGAGCTAGGCGTCTTTCAGTTTGTTCCCGACGCATGACAGAATGAGCCATTTTCTTGTCAACTCCTCCCATTACTCCCCTCCTCCCTTTTTCTAGAACAATTTCCAATAATAATATAATCAATGTATCAAAATAAAAAATATTACCTTAGATATCTTAAAAGAATCGGGAGAGAACTTCTAAGCATTGTTTTCAGTCAGGCAGTCGTATGCAAAATGAACTTGAAGCACCAAAAGCTGATCATCCAAAGATTGATACACATCATATTATTTAACGATTTATTTATGAAAATTTTAATTTAATGAAATAAATTAATCGATTTGCATAATCTATAGTATGAAATAAAGGAAACAATTCTATTAAATTATATAATACACTTGCATTCTCGAAACATTTTTGTTTTTGAAGTGTTGTCGAAACTCATTCATTCTTGAAATTTCTTCCGCGTGACAGTTTCATTCATGTGACTCGAGGCACCCCTAAATGCTTTCCGAATTCTATGAGATTTCGTCTACGGTGTTTCCTCATAGGGTGGCAGCATTGGACAAATGGCCGGCAAATGTTTTTGAATTTCAAATTTTAGCCCTATAAGAAGTTGTCACCCTAATATATATATATATATATATATATATATATATATATATATATATATATATATATTAGTGATGTAGGTCACATCCGCACATTTTCTCGCATCCGCGTCCGCACTTTGGACTGCGGATGTGGACCATTGAGATAAAACGTCATTAATAAGCGGAAATTATCAAATTCTACTATATTAATAGAACTAGTTCATTGTGCGCAAAAGTGATGCAAGCGACAAGATGAGAGGCTGTTCTTGTATGAAGTTACTCTCTTGCAACCTACTTAGATCCACATTACAAAGCTAAGTTATTTTCACCTAGTACATTAGAACAAGTTAAATCATCACTTGGCAAAGCAGTTGAAGAGCTTCAATCTCTTGAATCTGTCGCTTCGCCACCCACCAAAAGAATAAAAGTTTCAGTGACAGAACCAACACCTTCAACAAGCAAATCTATCACAGAATCTGTCTCTCAGTTTCTTGAGTCAAGCAGCAATGATGAGACCTACGCGATGTCAAAAGATGTAGTAAAAATGATCGAGAGCTATCACCAAGAAAAACGCCTGGCTGCATGTGACAATCCTAGTAGTTGGTGGAAAAATACGCAGAATATCTATCCATACTTGAGTAAACTTGCAAGGAAACATTTAGCCTATCCTCCTACAAACGTACCAAGCGAGAGATTATTTAGCAGTGCTGGATTAATATATGATGAAGAGAGAAACAGACTGGCAGCAGAAAAGGCAGAAAAATTAATGTTCCTTAAGCATAACCTTCCTATAATTAAGTTTGAACATTAAACGATGAACATCTTAGTTTACTTTATTTTAATTACTCATTTATAAATATGCCTAATAAAACTTTAAACTTAATATAAATAGTTATCAAGCTAATTAAAGATCTCTTTCTATAAGGGGGGAGGTTGGGGAAAGAGGTCGGTGGGGTGCATTTGAGTTGGGTTCACGTCCCGCATCCTGGTAACACAATTATGGTTTCTAATTGTGGCTGAAACTCGACAAAATATAACGAATTTATTTGCAGACGAATTCACTAATTGATTTCTATATTAGTTAGATGCTTGATATTATTTTATATGTTCAGAGAAAAGTACAGCAATTATTGTACAATTAATCAATTATACTACATTATAGCTACAGCTCTCTCTATATAATAACTTATTATATACCGTACGTTAAACACAACAAATCTCGAATATATCCTAAAAAATAACGAAAATATAGACATCCGCATCCGCGGATGTGAAAAAAATGACATCCGCTACATCACTAATATATATATATATATATATATATATATATATATTAGGGTGCCACTTATTTGGGGTGTTTTCATTTTTTGGGAATTTCTATCAGGACGGGCGCATTTCTGGTGTCATTCCGTCTAAAAACATTTGTGTAAAATATTTTTGAAATAAAATAATAATTAGAACTGCCTCAACGAGGTCAAAGTTTATACTTTTTGTCAAAAGTACTCATGGCGTTCTGTTATCATGTGTTTTCGTTTCGATAGCTGCTGTAGTTTCTGAGTTGAAAAATGATAACAGACAGACAGACGGACGGTCAGAGTCGTTGGTTTAGTCTTCCGCACTGGTGTACAGAAGACTAAAATGAGGTATTATACAGGGTGTAACACGAGTTTATCCAAATATTGATACAGGCGAAAGAACATGTTATTCTAAGTAGAAAATGGGTTGGGACGAGTTTTGCCAACACTAACAGTGTTTCATTCTTTTTCAGTGAGTTCTGAAACGACGTGATGGCTTCGGCAACAAGATCTAAAACAGCAGTCTATCTCCTGGGGACCGTGGACCACAGCATCACAGGAAGCATGCTGCCTACGGGAAAGCAGGCGCTTCAGTACTTTTTCCACCTTCACCTTGATGTCAAGAAGCCGATCAAGGAAGCAGCCGCTGAGACAGTGACCGCAGTCAAGGAATTCTGGGAGCGGTCCCGTATTCCTACGCAGAAAGACCAACGCGCAAGGGACAAGGTTCTCCGAATGTACGAGAAGTGGCGGGCTCTGAACAAGAACTCGAAATGGCGCACTGTGACCCAAATCAGGAACGAGGCCGAGTTCCTCTCATCCCTTGACCGCCTCTTCGACATCGCACACGAACAGGCGATGTCGATGATCACAATCGAAGAGGACAGGGAGTTCCTGACGGGACAAAGGGCTGAGGTGCGGCGCGGCCGCATCTCCTCCACACGTGACATGACGCTGCACACTGAGGAGGAGCGTGCGAGGAGACAGGAAGCGGAAAGGAGCCGCCGGCAAGATGATGAAAGGGCGAACAGAGAGAGCCGAGAAGAACTCGTCGAACTGGCATCGAGCTCCAGCTCAGGTGCAAGCAGCCCGACTCGGTCACCGACACGGCGTCGTCGCCGAGAAGAAGAGGAAGAGCTCTCTCTCCCGGGCCCGTCCACGTCGAATGCAAAAGCATCTACGACCCCTTTACCACCCAAGCGATTCCGCGCATCGAAAAAGATGATCACCCCTGATCTCTCCGCAGCGATGGATCGGACGAAACTTACCGACCGAGAAGGTGTTTTTTGCTGTCGGCGGCTGCGAGGAGCTTGGGCCACGACCCTGAGGAGCTGGTCTTGAACCGCGAATCCTCCCGCCGCGACCGAGCAAAGTTCCGTGCTATGGCAGCAGCGGAAATGAAGGCAGCCTTCCATCCTACTGTGCCGCTGACCGTTCACTGGGACGGGAAAATCGTACCAGCGGCTGACGGAGGCCCTGCTGAAGATCGCCTTCCAGTTCTGGTGTCTGGGGAGAACGTCGACAAGCTTCTGGCTGTGCCCAGCCTCCCCGACGGCACCGGCCGCGCCATGGCGGAAGCCGTCCTCTCTGCCCTCGAGGATTGGGACATCAAGGGACGGATCTGTGCCCTCTTTTGACACCACCGCCTCAAACACACGACTCTCAGGAGGAGCTTGCTATATCATTGAGCAGAAACTCGAGAAGACAGTGCTTCATTTGGCTTGCCGCCACCACATCCACGAACTGGTGTGCGAGAAGGCATTCACGGCGTGCCTCAGTCCCTCTACTGGTCCTGACATCCTCCTGTTCAAACGATTCGCCGCCCAGTGGGACTTCATCGATCAAACCAAAGTGAAGCCCTTCGAGGATGGAACCATGCCGCAGCACCTGAAGGACGCCCGCGACGACCTGCTGATCGAATTCAGCCGCCTCCTCGATGGTCAACATCCACGTGATGACTACAGGGAACTTCTGGAGCTCTCTGTAATTGTGCTGGGCGGTCCGAACAAGCGGGGTGCCCGGTTCGCTCGTCCCGGCGCCTTCCATCGCGCGCGCTGGATGGCAAAAGTCATCTATGCCATCAAACTGTTCCTGTTCCGGGAACAGTTTCAGATGTCGTCAGGCGAAGCGGCTGGAATCCGGCGATTCACCATCTTCGCCGTGTCCATCTACGTGACAGCCTGGTACAAAGCGCCGCTCCCGGCAACAGCCCCAGCCGCGGACCTCGCGCTGCTCAAAGCCCTCGTCTATTATCCGGACTCAGCGGTGGCCAAGGCGATGGCGACAGTCTTCGCCAGGCACCTATGGTACTTGAGCGAGCGCCTCATCACCCTGGCCATCTTCGACGAGGGTATCGACTTGGCGACAAAGCGGGAGATGATTAAAGCGATGGAAGAAGAGGAAGGATCGGAGGATCCCCCGCAGCGTATCAATGTGGACCTGTCCACCGCCTCAATCGCCAACAATACATTGGCCAAGTTCACAACGACTACATCAAAGGAGTTCTTCAAGGTTCTGGACATCAGCACCGCCTTCCTGCTCAAGGATCCGGAGGAGTGGCGGACGGACCCAGCCTTCATCACCGCATCCCACCGAGTCCAGGCCCTTCAAGTTGTCAATGACTTCGCGGAGCGCGGGGTGGCGTTGATGCAGTCTTTCAACCTGGCCCTTACCAAGAGTGAAGACCAAAGGCAGTTCCTCTTACAAGTGGTCGAGAAGCACCGCTGTGACTTCCCAACTGCCCGCAAGTCCACCGTGACCTCTGCAAAGTAGGCAACAATGAGAGGGAGATGGGCGCCCATGATACCCCCCCCTTGAGGGGCTAATACTCGAGTTGAGGGGGACCTAGAGTTGAAAGTATGAAGTCCAGTTATATGTTTTAGGTCAAGATTAGTAGCTTGAACAAACTAGAAGTGATATTTTATTTGCTAGAGGCATAGAACATCATGATCTAAAATTTCTACTTTTCGAGAAAATATACAAAATTTGACCGTATTGAGGCAGTTCTAAATATTGTTTTATTTCAAAAATATTTTACACACGATTTTTTTTGACAAAATGGAACCAGAAACGCGCCCGTCCCGATAAAAATTCAAACTTTCGAAAATAAGTGTCACCCTAATATATATATATATATTAGAAATTTTTATTTGATTTTATAGTTTTCACATCTAGTTATGTTATAGAAGTCTAAACAGTAACTTGCTTTATTACTTTTGTTCAATGAATAAAATATAGAAAGAATATTATTCAGTTTCATTATCCCCTTACTTTTATTATACAAGGATGCCAGCATTCCCATTTTGGGAACATACAAAATTTCTATGAAAATAATTATTTAGAGTAAAAATCATTAGTTCCTACACAATAAGGATAAAATAAACTGTCAATCACAGTTTTGAAGTTATCCTATATCTGGGTCATACAGCCACTATTAGAGGGTTAAAAAAAAAAAAAAAAATCCCCAATATACCCCTCCTCACATTGTATTACTCATTTATCCATCCACACTTTCAATATGGAATCACAGCATGGAGTAGTACAAAGAATTATATACTGTATCCACTAGAAGTAATCCATAAAAAATGTTTACAACCTCTCTCAGACAATGATAACAGACAATCTCATACCTCTCCAATGTTCAGAAACTTAAATATTCTAAAACTAAATGACCTGTATAAACTTAATGTCAGTATCAGTATGTACAAAGTTGCTAATAATAGAAACTATACTTCACCCATTCACAGGGCAATTACCCCATCAGATCAACCATAATCATAATACAAGGCTTCCCAATGATTTCATACATGAACCAAATTATAACATGCAAATTGAAGGAAATGCTCTCTCCTACAAAGAGGCAGATATCTGGAATGCATACCCATAAACATCAGACAAGCACCATCACTAATATCGTTTCGCAATTCACTAAAGAAACACTTTATAAACTCCTACGTGTGTGTGTGTGTGTGTGTGTGTGTGTGTAATTTTTAAATATTATTAAACAATGAAAATCATCTTTATACCCGTTATATATGCAAAATTCACAATCTTAAATGGGTGCAGTCATAAACCATATTAGATGTCAAAAGCTTCCAATATACAAGGTGTCCCATACGTCCGGCATCATAGGAGAAATTCATATTTTTCTTTCTACAGGCAATAATGTCTGAGCAAGGAAGAGCGAATCCAGATAATTCTACTTATAGGAAATCGGAGTCAAGAGAGGCTGCTGCTGAATTTAACAGGCTGCATCCAGACTGCAAACCAATAACACAGAGTTGTTTTAGCAGACTTGTTGCAAAGTTTAAGGAAACATGATCCACAGAAGATAAACCACGCAGTGGACCTTCAAGGAGGTCCACTGACAATGATACAGCGACTGCTATCCTGGCTCATTTTAACAGAAGTCCCAATAAGTTTCTTTGGCGATTGTCCACCGAGACAGGAGTGTCAAAAAGGAGCATCTATTGCATTCTTCAAGCTCACAAATGGCATCCATATAAACTTCAGATCCTACAGAAATTGAGCGAAGATGATCCTGACTGGCGGATGGAATTTTGTGAATGGGCTACGGAACAATATGCTCGGGATGCCAATTTCCCATCCACCATTCTGTTCAGTGACAAGGCTGTTTTTTATGGAAATGGTGAGGTAAATCGACAGAACACCCGCTACTGGTCTCAAAACAACCCTCACTGGTATACCTCTTCAAAGGAACAAGGTGTATCTCAGGTGATGGTATGGTGTGGCATTTGGAAGGATTGCATCATAGGCCCCCTCTTTTTCGATGAACATGTCACTGGAGGCACCTACCTACGTATGCTCAAGGAAGAAGCATTTCCCAGTGTCTTGAATGAAGAAGGAAATTTCCCAACATGGTTCCAGCAAGATGGCGCTACTGCACATTACAGCACCCAAGTACGGGAATACCTGTACCAACAATTCCCTGGTCATTGGATAGGACATTGAGGGCCTGTGGAATGGCCAGCTAGAAGCCCGGATCTCACGCCATTAGATTTTTATCTCTGGGGCCACTTGAAAATGCTAGTATACGCAGAGAAAATTAGGTGTGTTGAACATTTGCGGCAGCACATTATTGGGGCATGTAACACCATTACTCCTGACATCATTCACTGTGTGCTTGCTGACTGGGTATCATGTCTGAATTTGTATATTGAAAACAATGGTGGACATATAGACACATTCTGTAAATAAAAGCTTTTGTTTTGCCTTTTTTCATTATTTTTCCTATGATGCTGGACTTATGGGACACCCTGTATTATGCCATAGTCATAATATACCTTACTCATCTGTATCTTTGTAACTAAGATTGTATCATGATTTATACTGTTCACAATTTGTCTTTTCTATTATTCTGAAGATTATTTCAATTTTTTTCATTTGTAATGACAGAGTTAATTAAACATATTTTATTTTCCACATTCTGTTTATATGTGATACTTTCCTATATAAAAATAGAAATGAATCTTAGAGACTTTTGCCTGAAAAGCTGTCATGCTTCCCAACCACATACCGTATTCAGATAAGAATACTGTAATTAAATGACAAAAATTAAATGTTAATACCAACAGTGGGTAAACCAGTATGGATGTAATATATATCTTATGTAATATGTTCTTTCTGAATAAAGATTATAATTATTATTATTAAATGAAGCATAAAGGAAAATCAATCTAAATATTTGTACCAGCCCCTATATTCATTCATTTAGTGACCAGGATATTCATACAAAGCCCACAGTAGTTTTGTGTACAAAATATAATTATTATATGAAATTCAATAGTTAAACTCTAATCATGAAAATGAAAAAAAAGTGTCTCCTCACCATCGTATCTACAGGAGCCATTTCCACACGCTCTCTTTGTCTCCTCCTCACGTAACATCTTTGAACATAAAATGCAACAAGACCTTCAGGAAAATGGGGAGAAATTAGTACCACATCAAAAATATTGGGCAGTAATCACAACTATAATAAAGTATATACAAAATAGAAGGCTCAATACTCCTACTTGGGGTAGGCTTTACCATCTAAAAAATAAATAAAAATTTCAACTTGCAGGTCATTTCTCCTAAAAACATTCCATCTGCCTGGAAAAATGGATGGTTGAATTCAATGACATGACCTTCTGAGTTCACTGACTGTTGATTGTCAGCCCACCTTTAAAACAAAAGAAATTAAAATATATAGTCTACCCTACAGTTTTCCCTATCACTCACTATAAAGTTTCACACATTCCCTATCACTCACTATAAAGTTTCACACATTCCCTATCACTCACTATAAAGTTTCACACATTTCTAAGTTGGCTCATCAAAAACCTGGCATCAAAGGGACTACAATATTTTCTAATTCATGATACCTGCAGTATCCTACCTACTAGTACTGTAATTACTAGATACAACATCAGTTTGACTAAATCAATGCTTTCACATCCTACATTTATAAAATAGTTATCCATCAATTTAAGAAATGAGGTCTTGCTAAATCTATATCATAGAGTAAAGGTTCAACCTTGAGAGCAGACCTATTCAATTTCTTTATCCATGAAACAGTGAGGGCTAACTAATGGAAGCCAGAAGTTCATGTGATTATATAAATTCTCCCCTTGAAAGCATATACATTCTCCAACTTAAAACTAAGTCCTTCTAGGATACTTCTGGCCTCGCAAAAGAATTGATTACAATCCTTTATTCATCCTCAACAACCAACTAGGTTAGTTAGTGGGGCTCAGGCTCTTTAGGCCTTATAGAGAAAGTCTAGATTAAAATGAAGTTATTAAAAAAATATCTAATCTAAATAAAGGAATGGACCCTTTAGATTAGGGTTGGCAGTGCTCTGGGTTTGCTGGCTCCAGCTCCAGAGTGCTCCAGTAACTCAGCTCCTGCTCCAGGCCAGCTCCAGAGCTGCTCCAATAACCCTCACTTTGTATGTTAAATTAAATACGGGTAAACCTCAATTTACGATATTTCATGTTAACGATGGTGATGAATTAAGATCATCTCCCTATATGCGATAAAACAATTTGCATTAACGATGGCCATAGGTCAGCCAAACTCGCTGACGCTTGGAAGAGGGAATGTATCTCTCACACAACCCTCAACTTCAGCCTCTCCGGACTCCCCAGAGGCTGTGTGGGAGTCAGAGTGACGTCTCCACTCCCCTACAAGAGTCCCTTAGCCTCAAAGGGAACATGTGATGACAACCAGGCTTGTTCTTAATGATGTGGTGAGTGTTGTTTAATTGTTTTCTATTGATTTTGTATGCAGAAATTTTTTTTTTTGGGGTGATAAATGTGTTTGGGACTGGCTGGGAATGTATCCCATTGAACACCATGTTATAATGAACTAGACTTACGATATTTCAATTTGCGATGGGGTTTTCAGGAATGCAACCACATCATAAATTGAGGTTTACCTGTTCTAGCCTACACTATCATACTGGGGGTTGTGAAGTTTCTCACAAAACCCCCACCCTAATTTTCAAGTCCTATCTGGTTCTCAAGTTTTTCTCTCCCCACAGGAGTCTAGTTAGTAAGCCTGTTAACTGTAAAAATACTGTAAGTGTGCCAAACTGTGTTTGATCTTGGAAGCCTATTAAAATGTTAGTATAAAACCAGAGTAGACTGCCAGATAGACAGGCCAAGATTAAGACAGACATGTCCTTTTGGAAGCCAAGAGAGTTTGGAAAGCCTTTAAAGGTATGATGTTAAGTGCTCTAGCTTGTAATCCTTGGCCAGTGTACAAAAGGAATAAAGACCTGTTCATAATCCTTATTCCTAGTTATTGTGGTGGTGTCATTTATATTTCACCATCATTATTAATATTAATTATTACTATTAAAAGTAGACCTATCTATAGGTTTTTGAAACTAACTGAGTATAGATAGGTGTAATAAATCCAGCCAGGTGAGAATCAGACATCAGATCTTTACTTATTAGGTACCTGGTTTGCAGTGCATGTGGGAGCCCTGGAGTTTCCTTTAGCCAAATCCAGTCATCTGTGATCCAGTCATGTAACTAGCTAGAGAACCTATTATCATAGGACACTAGTCACATTATTCCAGTTAGGGTTTTGCCCATGCTTGTGTGGCACTGATTATAGGTTGATTAACTCATGTGAGGTAGGTTTGCCATAATTGTCAATGTTTGTAATTATTTTTATGTTGGTTATTTATTATTTGTGTATTTTGATTTCATGAGTAAATTATGTTTTCTAGTGATCAATTATGAAGTCATGATTCCAGTTAATATTTGTTGATTAATTGTCTGTTATGTTATTATTGTAATTAATGGTGCTTGGTGCATGTAACTAATAATCTTGTGTCATCTAGGCAACCAGTTGGTATTCAACTCACATGGTACAGATTCATAAGGCTTGGATTGTGCATCCAATCCAGTGGAAGCTGTGCAGTCCATTGAGGTTGTGTCAACCACTGTTGGCCACTGGGATCTGCCCTGGAATCAGGCCTGTAACCCTAACCCTACTAACTAGCCAGTGTATAAAGAAAAAAAAACTCAGGTCATAGGGGGGGGGGGGGGGGGGGGGGGGGGGGTCAAGTTTGGAGGGTAGCTAGGCTGGGACAAGGGTCCACATTCTGTCCAAGTCATTTCCAGTGCTTGTCTCCCACTTGCTTTCTATCCTTTCTGCCAAATCTCACTAAGTGTTATTTGTTTTCAAGAGGTTTTGTTAATTGTGATTCATTGCCAGTCTTTTTATTAGGCATGTTTATACTTTTATACTGAATAATTGTTTATTTCAGAAATAATAAAGAGAAACAAAACAGAGTAGTTTACTTCCATTAGGTTCACCTTTACCTTCCAGCCCTTTCTTGGACTCTGAGTGGTTGGGTTCTCCCACTCATTGGGGAGTCAGATTTAGTCACCTGAACTTGGGGAAGTCTTTTATAGTTAACATGTGAACTGGACCTGAATAGTTTCCTGGAAAGAAGGGGGAGGGAGTTTGGGAAGTCCTTTGCAGTTAACATGCAAGTTGGACCTGAATAATCTCCTGGAAATAAACCACTGACAAGAGGGGCATTCCTAGATACCTGAGGAGACTACCTCTTTGCCCAGTCTCTTGACTATCATGAACCCAGAAACATGAAAAGGTGCTGGGTGGTTTGACAATACAGATACTTGGGGACTACAGCCTACACAGCCACCGCAGCAATACCTCTTTTAATGGACAAGATACACTCTTGAGGCTTGTCCACTAAGTGAAAAATCTGTTAATAGAGGTCATTATAACATGGTGCTTATGGAGATGGGTTCTTGCTTAATAGGGAAATCAGTCAAAATAAATGCCTTTAAATACTATTATTTCCTTACAGAATGACTAAATAATTATTAAATGTGCCAAAATAGGTTTTAAACATTAGAAAAAAGTTGGTTACTTAGAAATACATGTGACATTTTCCACTGCTCTCTCTGTACAAAAAGTAAACATTAAGCAGCAAGCAAACAACTCCAGCGCAAATAAAACAAAAATTGCTGCCGTGATCAGTATTGGTGACAATGCTTAACTGTATACATTTGAGATGACTGCTGATTGGCTTAGAGGATGTAAACAACAAAGATGGGGGTGGACTTTATCGTTGGTTCTTTCACTAATTTTTTATTGATTTTTTTCTTGAATGGTACTATACTTACTATTATACAATATTTATTAAGTGAATATTTTTCATGTCCATTAAACAAATATCGATTGGCTGAGGATTTGTTGAGAGAGACATGATAGTACTGTAGGCCAGTTTGAGTGTGTGAGTGTGTGGGATCAGTTTGATGGCTTGCACTAGTTTAGTCAATGCTTGAAATCTGGACTGTCAGGCCAATTTGAGTGTGTGTGGGCATTTGCTCCAACCCTTAACTTGTGTTCATGTTTTTTTTCCCAGATAAAGTAGTGAAAAACACAACTAGTAGATGCTAGCCTGTGAAGAGTTTTGCTACAACATGTTGTATTAGCAGTAGCATAAACTATGGTAGTACTGTATGGTCTACATAAGCTAATTAGCCTTCATTACTGAGAGAGAGAGAGAGAGAGAGAGAGAGAGAGAGAGAGAGAGAGAGAGAGAGAGTTACAAGGAGTTACAAGGAAAAGAAGTACCTCAAAAGGCCTTGCGGCCCATACCGAGGAGGTACCAATGGCAACGGGTGCCAGGGAAAATTTTGTCTTTCAACTATGCTAGCAGTAGTAGAAAACTGGATAGAAAAGTAGAAAGCTCTCTCCCACCCTCCGCTCCCTCCCTGCAGAGGCAGGTACGGAAAAAGGTTGAAGAAAATACCTTGACCTGGAAAAGTAGCCAAGGAAATTTAAAGGAAAGTGGAGAATATATAAATAGCTCTATATTTAGCTTGCTCACAGAGACCGAGCAAGCGAACTCCTGCAGAGTTTTCTGAGGTTTTAATCTTAAACTATGAGTGTGTTCAGTACTTTGTCTAGCCTATTTTTAAACAGATTTACACTTTCCCTGGAAACAACCTCTGAGGGAAGTTGGTTCCAGATATTAAATTTTATAGGAAAGGAATTTCCGCAGACTGAGGTCCTAAATGTCTTTACACACTCAAATAGTGTGCAAGATTTCGTCTACCCTTTTCTTGAACTGATCCACAGAGGAACTGTTCAACTTCCGAAGGTAACCTGTTCCATGTGTCACAGATCTTATACGTAACATAATTCCCACACACACTAGTCCTAAACCGTTTCAAATCCAACTTCCAACCATTGTTGTGAGTTGGGTTATCATTTAAACTAAACATACTTCTAAAATCGACATCGTTGAACCCTCGTAAGAGCTTGAAAACCTCGATCAGTTGACCGCGCAGCCTCCGAGTTTCAAGCGAAAACAAGTTCAGGGCGCGTAACCGTCGATTGTAGCCCATATGCCTAACGGAAGGGATTAACTTTGTGGCCCTCGCCTGCACTCGCTCCAGCCTCTCAATATCTTTCCTGAGGGTGGGCGACCAGAACTGCACAGCATACTCCAGGTACGGCCGAACAAGGAATTGTACAGTGAGAGCACAATCTCCTTGTTCCGAAACTGAAATTGCCTCCTGATATAACCCAATAGTTTCTGGGCTTTCTTTTCCACCTCTACACACTGTTTCGTAAACTTAAGGTCGCTGCTAATTAGCACACCCAAGTCCTTTTCTAAATCAGTCACTCGATATTACTGCCCAAATCGAGTAGTCCGACTTGGGATTGGCGTAGCCAATGTGCCATCACTTTGCATTTACCCAAGTTAAACGGCATTTGCCATTTTTCGGACCACTCTCCTATCCTACCTAGGTCCGCACGCAGTTCCTCGATCGCTTCGGGCGTCCCAACATTGGCCCCAAGCTTGGTGTCATCAGCGAATTTGGCGATCCGACTGACGATGCCACCGTCGATATCATTTATGTAAATGGTAAACAACAGTGGCCCCAAAACGGAACCCTGAGGAACCCCACTAGTGACGAGGCCCAACCCGAACTAGCCCCTTTAATTACCACCCTCTGCCGCCTATTCCTCAGCCAGTTTTCAATCCACCTACCTATTTCCCCACCGATACCCAGCGCGCGCACTTTCGCCATTAGCCGGCGGTGAGGTACCTTATCAAAGGCTTTCTGAAAGTCGAGATAAAGTATATCAATCGCCCTACTCTTATCGTACTCACTCAACATGACGTGAGAGCTTGAGAGAGAGAGAGAGAGAGAGAGAGAAGAGAGAGAGAGAGAGAGAGAGAGAGGAGAGAGAGAGAGAGAGAGAGAGAGAGAGAGAGATACAAAAGAAAAGAAGTACCTCAAAAGGCCTTGCGGCCCATACCGAGGATGGTACCAATGGCAACGGGTGCCAGGGAAAATTTTGTCTTTCAAACTATGCTAGCAGTAGTAGAAAACTGGATAGAAAAGTAGAAGGCTCTCTCCCACCCTCCGCTCCCTCCCCGCCAGAGGCAGGTACGGAAAAAAGGTTGAAGAAAATACCTTGACCCTGGAAAAGTAGCCAAGGAAATTTACAGGAAAGTGGAGAATATATAAATAGCTCTATATTTAGCTTGCTCACAGAGACACCGAGCAAGCGAACTCCTGCAGAGTTTTCTGAGGTTTTAATCTTAAACTATGAGTGTGTTCTGTACTTTGTCTAGCCTATTTTTAAACAGATTTACACTTTGACTGGAAACATCCTCTGAGGGAAGTTGGTTCAGATATCAACTATTTTACAGGAAAAGAAATTTCCGCAGACTGAGATCCTAAATGCCTTTACACACTCAAATAGTGTGCAAGATTTCATCTAACCTTTTCTTGAACTGATCCACAGAGGAACTGTTCAAACTTCCGAAGGTAACCTGTTCCATGTGTCACAGATCTTATACGTAACGTAATTCCACACACGCTAGTCCTAAACCGTTTCAAATCCAACTTCCAACCATTGTTGCGAGTTGGGTTATCATTTAAACTAAACATACTTCTAAAATCGACATCGTTGAACCCTCGTAAGAGCTTGAAAACCTCGATCAGTTGACCGCGCAGCCTCCGAGTTTCAAGCGAAAACAAGTTCAGGGCGCGTAACCGTCGATTGTAGCCCATATGCCTAACGGAAGGGATCAACTTTGTGGCCCTCGCCTGCACTCGCTCCAGCCTCTCAATATCTTTCCTGAGGGTGGGCGACCAGAACTGCACAGCATACTCCAGGTACGGCCGAACAAGGGAATTGTACAGTGAGAGCACAATCTCCTTGTTCCGAAACTGAAATTGCTCCTGATATAACCCAAAGTTTCTGGGCTTTCTTTCCATCTCTACACACTGTTTCGTAAACTTAAGGTCGCTGCTAATTAGCACACCCAAGTCCTTTTCTAAATCAGTCACCTCGATATTACTGCCCAACATCGAGTAGTCCGACTTGGATTGGCGTAGCCAATGTGCATCACTTTGCATTACCCAAGTTTAACGCATTGCCATTTTTCGGACCACTCCTATCCTACCTAGGTCGCACACAGTTCCTCGATCGCTTCGGGCGTCCCAACATTGGCCCCAAGTTTGGTGTCATCAGCGAATTTGGCGATCCGACTGACGATGCCACCGTCGATATCATTTATGTAAATGGTAAACAACAGTGGCCCAAAACGGAACCTGAGGAACCCACTAGTGACCGAGGCCCAACCCGAACTAGCCCCTTTAATTACCACCCTCTGCCGCCTATTCCTTAGCCAGTTTCAATCCACTACCTATTTCCCCACCGATACCCAGCGCGCGCACTTTCGCCATTAGCCGGCGGTGAGGTACCTTATCAAAGGCTTTCTGAAAGTCGAGATAAAGTATATCAATCGCCTACTCTTATCGTACTCACTCAACATGGACGTGGAAAAACTCGAGCAAGTTGGTGAGACACGACCTATGCCGTCTAAACCCATGTTGGGAGTCCCCAAGCAGCTTGTAGGAATCCAAATGGTCAACGATTCTATCAGCTATTATCCTTTCTAATAATTTACCTACAACTGAAGTGAGACTAATAGGACGAGGAGAGAGAGAGAGAGAGAGAGAGAGAGAGAGAGAGAGAGAGAGAGAGAGAGAGAGAGAGAGAGAGAGAGAGAGAGAGAGAGAGAGAGAAGAGGAGGAGAGAGAGAGAGAGAGAGGTTACAAGGAAAAGAAGTACCTCAAAAGGCCTTGCGGCCCATACCGAGGAGGTACCAATGGCAACGGGTGCCAGGGAAAATTTTTGTCTTTCAACTATGCTAGCAGTAGTAGAAAACTGGATAGAAAAGTAGAAGGCTCTCTCCCCACCTCCGCTCCCTCCCTGCCAGAGGCAGGTACGGAAAAAGGTTGAAGAAAATACCTTGACCCTGGAAAAGTAGCCAAGGAAATTTTACAGGAAAGTGGAGAATATATAAATAGCTCTATATTTAGCTTGCTCACAGAGACACCGAGCAAGCGAACTCCTGCAGAGTTTTCTGAGGTTTTAATCTTAAACTATGAGTGTGTTCTGTACTTGTCTAGCCTATTTTAAACAGATTTACACTTTGACTGGAAACATCCTCTGAGGGAAGTTGGTTCCAGATATCAACTATTTTACAGGAAAAGAAATTTCCGCAGACTGAGGTCCTAAATGTCTTACACACTCAAATAGTGTGCAAGATTTCGTCTAACTTTTCTTGAACTGATCCACAGAGGAACTGTTCACAACTTCCGAAGGTAACCTGTTCCATGTGTCACAGATCTTATACGTAACGTAATTCCCACACACATAGTCCTAAACCGTTTCAAATCCAACTTCCAACCATTGTGCGAGAGAGAGAGAGAGAGAGAGAGAAGAGAGAGAGAGAGAGAGAGAGAGAGAGAGAGAGAGAGAGAGAGTTACAAGGAGTTACAAGGAAAAGAAGTACCTCAAAAGGCCTTGCGCCCATACCGAGGAGGTACCAATGGCAACGGGTGCCAGGGAAAATTTGTCTTTCAAACTATGCTAGCAGTAGTAGAAAACTGGATAGAAAAGTAGAAGGCTCTCTCCCACCCTCCGCTCCCTCCCTGCCAGAGGCAGGTACGGAAAAAGGTTGAAGAAAATACCTTGACCTGGAAAAGTAGCCAAGGAAATTTTACAGGAAAGTGGAGAATATATAAATAGCTCTATATTTAGCTTGCTCACAGAGACACGAGCAAGCGAACTCCTGCAGAGTTTTCTGAGGTTTTACTCTTAAACTATGAGTGTGTCTGTACTTTGTCTAGCCTATTTTTTAAACAGATTTACACTTTGACTGGAAACATCCTCTGAGGGAAGTTGGTTCCAGATATCAACTATTTTACAGGAAAAGAAATTTCCGCAGACTGAGGTCCTAAATGTCTTTACACACTCAAATAGTGTGCAAGATTTCGTCTAACCTTTTCTGAACTGATCCACAGAGGAACTGTTCACAACTTCCGAAGGTAACCTGTTCATGTGTCACAGATCTTATACGTAACGTAATTCCCACACACACTAGTCCTAAACCGTTTCAAATCCAACTTCCAACCATTGTTGCGAGTTGGGTTATCATTTAAACAAACATACTTCTAAATCGACATCGTTGAACCCTCGTAAGAGCTTGAAAACCTCGATCAGTTGACCGCGCAGCCTCCGAGTTTCAAGCGAAAACAAGTTCAGGGCGCGTAACCGTCGATTGTAGCCCATATGCCTAACGGAAGGGATCAACTTTGTGGCCATCGCCTGCACTCGCTCCAGCCTCTCAATATCTTTCCTGAGGGTGGGCGACCAGAACTGCACAGCATACTCCAGGTACGCGAACAAGGGAATTGTACAGTGAGAGCACAATCTCCTTGTTCCGAAACTGAAATTGCCTCCTGATATAACCAAAGTTTCTGGGCTTTCTTTTCCATCTCTACACACTGTTTCGTAAACTTAAGGTCGCTGCTAATTAGCACACCCAAGTCCTTTTCTAAATCAGTCACCTCGATATTACTGCCCAACATCGAGTAGTCCGACTTGGATTGGCGTAGCCAATGTGGCACTTTGCATTTACCCAAGTTAAACGGCATTTGCCATTTTTCGGACCATCTCCTATCCTACCTAGGTCCGCACGCAGTTCCTCGATCGCTTCGGGCGTCCAACATTGGCCCCAAGCTTGGTGTCATCGGCGAATTTGGCGATCCGACTGACGATGCCACCGTCGATATCATTTATGTAAATGGTAAACAACAGTGGCCCCAAAACGGAACCCTGAGGAACCCCACTAGTGACCGAGAGAGAGAGAGAGAGAGAGAGGAGAGAGAGAGAGAGAGAGAGAGTTACAAGTTACAAGGAAAAGAAGTACCTCAAAAGGCCTTGCGGCCCATACCGAGGAGGTACCAATGGCAACGGGTGCCACGGAAAATTTTCTACACACTCAAAGAGTGTGCAAAATTTGGTCTAACCTTTTCTTGAACTGATCCACAGAGGAACTGTTCACAACTTCCGAAGGTAACCTGTTCCACATGTCACAGATCTTATACGTAAAGTAATTCCTACACACACTAGTCCTAAACCATTTCAAATCCAAGTTCCAACCATTGTTGCGAGTTGGGTTATCATTTAAATTAAATATGCTTCTAAAATTGGCATTGTTGAACCAGCGTAAGAACTTGAAAACCTTGATGAGTTGACCACACAGCCTCCGAGTTACCAGCAAAAACAAATTCAGGGTGCGTAAGTGTCAATTGTAGCCCATATGCCTAATGGGAGGGATTAACTTTGTGGCCCTTGCCCAGACTCACTCCAGCCTCT